>JADRCD010176731.1:0-20727 GCA_019843815.1 Montemys delectorum
TTACGTCCCCTTGGCTGGAAGCTGGCTTCTCCTGTGCTGCCTATATGCCAGCTCAGCTCCAGGTTCCTGGGTTGGACCTACTTGGTGCTGCTCCCTGACTGGCCTGGGCCTGATGCAGCTGGAAGACACTGTAGCAGATGTGCCTCTCCACACTACATGCAAAAGATTTAAACACCGAAGTGCTTATGTGGCCTGGACAGAGAGTTTAACATGGGCTGTTCCACACTTGGTCGCTCTTACCATCTGGTACTGATCTCTGTTCACATGGGCCCTGCTACTGAGGTGGATGTGAGAGACATTATTTATGAAACTTGCCGGGCTCCTTAAATGACATGTACGATATAAGTGCAAAGACAGGGAGCATCAATAAAGATGTCAGAATTGCTATGTTCCTTTTCTATATTTGATGCCTTATGGATTGGGAGTTACTGGGGGTGGGGTGGGGTAGGGTGGGGTGGGAACAAACTAGAGCACTTTTGGCTGTAAAAAGTAATTCTGTGTAAATTAACTCCAGTCGTTATGTAAAATATCCCATACCTGCCAGGTTCCAGGCTTTACACATTTTCGGTTTGACCTTGGCTGGAAAACAAAGTCCAGATGTCCTTGAAGTGAGCTGGTTGCAGGCTAATGTGATTGACTTCTCATTGCTCCACTGCACAGCTCACTGGCAGAGATAGCACTAAGAACTCAGGTTCCTAAGCAACAAGAGGCCCAATATAAAACGGAGGGCTGACTGGAAACTGAGATCATTTGAGAAGACAAGCACATTTGGGTCTGGGAGGCCTAGCACAACACTCCTTTCTCAGCAGCAGCTGCAGCTCTGGGCACTGGGACATGTAGTTCAGGGAGACTTTTGCTAACCATGTTTGGGGAAAACCGGTCTGTCAGCCAGCACCTGTAGGGAAAGGCGACTCCCCCAGGTCCCTAGTGGGATGTGCAGACAGGGAAACCAGTTTCCATAGCCTTGCCTTGCCCCAACCCAGTTGGCAGAAGAGGCTAATGCAGTAAAATTACACTGGGTTTCAAGGACTGTCTGAAAAAAGTATTATGGGATATCTGGAAGGAGGGTCATGGACTGCACGGTTTCCACAGCTGGGAGTTGGCTACAAAGGTCACAGTACCCTTGCCTGTCTGAGAAATGACTCATGGAAAACCCTGAGCAGCAGTACTTTTAGGAAAGCCCAGCTGGCTAACACAAATGTTTTTGCCCATTTCCCTCACTTTTCTTTGAAGACCATATTCAGTGCCAATGTGGCCAAGTGTTCAGTTGGCTGGATGGCAGGGGCCTGACAGGAGATGCACAGGTACTGTATTCCTCACTCCTAGACAGGTCTCTGGAGCATCCAGTGTGTGTGACTCGTTTCCTGGCAAAGGTGCACTTAGCTCTCTATATCCAACAGTCACGGTGGACTGAGCTCAATCACAGTGGCAGTCATGTGCTCATTGCAAGACAAAACGGGATGAAAACCGGACTCCAGCCTGTGCATGAGACAGGTTTAAAATGGACCCGTCTTTTCTTGGAGATGAAAAACAGGGACAGCTAGAGCTTGTCTAGGGGAGGGGAGTTTGGAGTGGCACCCCCCAAGTCACCACACCCCCTCTAGTCATGTGCCCATGAGTGAGTCAGAGGTGTAAACTGAATTTAAGTACTTACTCAGTACTTTTAATTGAGGCTGGTCTCAAGCAGTCCTCCTAAAAGGCAGGAGTGATGGTACGTACCAGGAGGTTACCAGGTTCAGGGTACAACTTCTCTAATCAAGGTGCTATGGTGACTGAGAAAAAAGCAGTGCTTTTGAAGATTGGAACACTTTGCTATGGATACGTAACACCACCAAACAGCACCATTTAAGTGACTAAGTACTATTAAATGGAATCTGTAAGGAGGAATGCTGGAGGTATACCCAGATTAGCATAGTCAGCATTGTTTTCCACACATATCTGCTTCGTGGAAGGAAGTGGACACCTTAACCCCAGGCCTACAGTCTCAAGAATGGCATTGTCTGGCCTCCATCCACTTTGTAAACACAATCTGTGCCTTCCTTGTGCCATCTTACGATGGAAAGAGGTACACATGCAGGTACAGGGGTGAGGGCTGCCAAACAGGATACTGTCATAGCACTTAAAACTGCCCAGAAGAAAACTCCACTGCCTTTATAATCAGGTATTTTCTAGGATAAAAATATAGCCCCATTCCCAAGGCTTGTGGTTTCTGTGCCACTTGTCAATGTGTGATCCAGCAGGTGCAGTATCTACTGCCCAGTGATCTGAGGGAGGAGGCTGTCACATTAACTTTTGTCATCACTTAAATGATGTGGGGTTGTGCTAAAAAAAGATCATGTCTACTCTGCTAATCTGATGGAAACATCAGGACTGTTACCTGCTGCTACCCAGGAAAGGCCTACTACAGGTGGGTTATGGAAGCTGAGCAGCACTCCCAGAAGACTCTGAAGGGCTGGTGTGGGAACCAGAGTGTGGGGACATGATGTATGGATGAATCACTTCTTGACAGAATCTACAAGGCAGACACAATTCTTGTGGTTGGAGTTACATTTCTGGAACCAAGGTTTGCAAGTGAGCAACATGCATGTCTAAAGGAGGGACTTCTTCCCTCCTTTAGACATGCATGTCAGCAAAGACAAAGTGATGTTTATGTATAACTGGTAATTGTAATTATCAATCTCTGGCATTGATATGGTCACACGTCCCTGACCACGTCCCTGAAGGAAGGAGCCCAATGCACTCAGTTTGTTAGTTTATTATTGTAACATTTTTTTTTTGAACATCAAACACTGCACCAAAATATGAGGCATTCATCTGAAGACAACATCTTTACCATATTGAAGGCGCCGCACTGATGTTTACAATTAGTTACTGACAACTTAAAGCTGCTTAGTGGCACTGCTGCCTAATAATCAAGTACTTCATCAGCTGAATGCAATTACTAAAAGGGAACTCTTTCCTCTGCCTTCAAGCCAAAAAAAATTTCACCTGGAAAGAGCATTTACTGGGGTTTTAAATAAACCCCAGCATGCTCTCAAACAAGGTTTCCCAGGGCTATGTGACAAACTTGCTCATGTTGCCTTAACCGTTTCTTCTCTCAGATGATGGTTTTGAAGAAAACTACAGAAGGCTGGACCCGCCCCATGGGCAAAGGGCTGCAGAGGACAGAAGCTCCCTGCTGCTCAGCTCTGGTCCTGGTCCACTTTAAGTTGTTTTAGCAGCTTTCGTTCTATGTTACTACAATAGCACATTTCTTTTTCCAACTGACTATGCAGATGGGTTAGACCACAGGAAATGCAGTATTGATCATACGATTACATGTGCATGCTCCAGGTTCCTACACAGCCTGACGAAGAGCAGCCATCAATTCCATAGCAGTGCAAGCTTCAACACTGACACCAAACACTAAAATTAGACTGAACTGGAAAGACATGGGGCCATATTCACTGATGCAACAACTGACGGAAGGACTGGGTGGCCGGTCTGCTGTAGTGTCTCTTCGGCATCACCTGTCACTGAAGACAAGGTGACACTGCAACAAGCCATCTAGGGATTTGTGTGCAAACACACTTAAGGGCATCTCTCTTTCACAGAAAGAACAAATGTCATTTGTAACAAATGGCAATGGATTTTCAGCACAAACCTAATACTTCATAGCACTACAGTAATAGTAATCATCTACTTTCAGCAAGGAGACTCCTTTAAATAAGGAAAGAGTTACATTCATTATCCTAAATACCCACTGATCAATGCGCAGTGACAAGTGTCTGGCTAATGAACACTCAGACAGAGGACTAGCCATCCTCTCTGCACAGGCTAGGAGACCCAGAGCCCACGCTGGACCATCTAAAAAGGCCCATGTGTCCAAAGAAAAAGTTTGTCAAGAAAAGGAAACAGACTAGCTAGGCAAAGACTCCCTAAAGGACGAACAGAAGTGGTCTGAGAGAAAGCATAAGACTTTCTGTACCACAGAAATCCTACCAAGCTCAGGTTAAGTGCACAATTCTCACTGTTCCCCTAAAGCTAAAATGTGCTACATCACCAGGGTGCTGATGGCTTAGGCATCAAATCCCATGTGGCTGCTTTAGTAGAATCTTATTTCATTAACTGGCAAGAATTTCACATAAACATAACCGAGTTTCCCTACTACCTAACACAAATAACTCATGAAGGAGAAGTGAACTGCTTATGGGAAACAGCAGCACTGTGGAAGCCTGTGTTGCCCCTTCTCTGGGAGCATGTACCTCCAGGTTTTGCCACGGAGAACTATGTTTCAAATGGTCTTTTTAAAATTTTTTTCTTTAATTAAACATTGTTACTATGGTCTCTGCATTCAACTGCAATACTGAAATGAGGCAGGGACAACTCAACTCTCCAATCTGGAAAATAACCACCCCTTTCTAAGCTAACTCTAGGTGAGTGCTATTCTGAGTGAAGCAAACTAAAGCCTGGTCCAGCCAGCCACCCTACTGCAGAGGCACGCAGAGCTGGAACCATCTTTAACGGCAGCTCTCTCTCTCTGCTCAGAAGCCTCCACTGCCATCTTCCCAGTGGAGGCTGTGACTGAACCACTGAGGTCTCTGGAACAAGGCGGCGCCTTCCTTCAATACTTCTCTTGATGTTAGCACTGTAGTGACTGTCCACACCCAACTGGTCAAGGCTCTGCAGATCTGAAGATATAACTCTCCCTGGTTATGGAGCCATGTGCTCCAACATTTGACAAGAGCACTTAATGAGGCCAGTCTGAGGCTGCCATGAGGTGCAGAGGTAGCTCCCATATCCCCATGAGGCCTCATCTGCAGTATCAACTGCATGAGGATGAGTCAGAGTGATGGGCTGGGGCTCCTGCTAAGGTGTGGCTCTCAACAGGCACTTAGTAACCTCTCTCTCCCATGCCTCCATGGACTTCATACACGGTTGGAATACAAATGACTGGTCAATGCCACTAGCCAAAGGCTTTTCCCTTAGCAAATATAAAGCCCAGACTTTCAAAAACCCTGTCCTGAAATATCTGCCCCAAGGGCCACCTAAGGCAGGTGACAGTGTCAGAGAACAGGACTCCCAGGACCCAAGGCAACTGCCTTTCTACACTTCGGAGGAGAAGCCACTGCCTTTCCTGTGATTTAGACCAAGGTCTCACCACCACTCCAGACCTGAAATCTGCACCTGGTTCTTCTGCTAGGTCATAACACAACTTAAACGACTTCTTTTTCACTGTGGCAGGGACTGCGGCAGGGACAGAAGAGCAGACGATGGTGCTAGGGTGCTTCCCTCAACTTTACAGCCCACGCTGCTGCAGCTGTCCTAGTTCAATGAGCGAGAGTGGAGGTGTCCTGAGGAGGACATGTACACATAGCTAGCTGGCAGCACTAACTGGACCTCTGGAGAAAGCCCTGGTTATAGAGAGAAACGATCCCAACTGATCAGTGGAGATTTTAACTCTTTACTTTGTGTTGTAATATGCTGGTCTATTCTTTTTCAGTTTCTGGTTTCTTCCTTTTTAAATTATGCAACTGAGCGGTGCACAGCATACGACTCCACAAGAAGCACATGAGAGCCCACGAGTAATGGAGCACAGGCTTCAGAGCATGGGCTTCTAATGCAGGCTGAGTGCCCCTTATTACTCTGTCTAGGTGCTGAGTGGTGGCTTAGGAAGCTGAAAGAAGATGGCAGTGCCAGCTTCAGGGACCTGGTCCCTGTTCTGGAAAGCAGGTTCCTGACTGTCAGCTCCTGGGTCTTCATCTGTAAGAGGGCCAGTGACAGTGCCCCCACCTTGCCATACAGGCCTCATTCAAGCTAGGTCATCCAGGTCCACGCCAGGGATTGGGTCTCGCCAGTAGCAGAAGGAACTGAACTCTGGGCATGGAAAGGCAGAATTCTGTTCCTTATTGAGAAGTGGGAACACGTGTTCCACAAGCTCGCTCAGTCTGTGATAGCTGGAAGAAATTGGCAAGAGAGAAGCTGTTACTTACAACTGTTATAAAATAAGACCGTAGGCAGTAAAGCTGGCTCTTCAGATTAAAAGAGGGCTGCTTAACACTTAGAGCTAGCGCTATCTCAGGGTTCAGATACACGCATACAAACACTCCTTAGATAGCTATCCATAAGGAAAAAAACACCCAAAGATGTGCAGCTTTACTCTTCAGGCTGTGCCCTGTCTTCGCTCTTATCTGTTCTCAGGTATAATCTGGCTGCAGGGTGCTGGCTGTAGCCTGAATGTACTTACGATGACTTGTTTCCTTTGGTCCTTTCTTGTATTAATTCACCCTTTGGATTCACAGTGAATATTCTACAGTCTGGAACTCCAACTTGTGTGTAAGCATAGACATCCTGCAGAAGAAGTGGAAACTTAGCTGGATCCTCATAGTTAGAACCACATCAACTGAAAAGTGGAGTCTTTAGAGAAACCCAGAGTACATAGGAGGTCAGACCAACACTGTTAGTAAACCTGAAATATGGAGACTGTCCCCATAGGATGCAGTACACAAGGCAGAGAAGAGAACTCACACCATGGTTCTGGTGTGGACCCAAGGTCATGGCTCAGAACCAGTCAGAACAGTGGTTCTCAACCCCTTTGGGGAGTCAGATGACCCTTTCAGAGGAGTCATATATAAGGTGTCCTGCATACCAGATATTTACATTCTGATTCATAACAGTATAAAAATTATAGTTATGAAGTAGCAATGAAAATAATTTCATGGTTGGGGCATCACCACAACATGAGGAACTGTATTTAAGGGTTACAGTTACATAGCATTAGGAAGGTTGAGAACAACTGAGTTAGAACTTAAGGCAGAGAACCAATTAGAATGTAGGCAGAACTGCCTGAGAAAATGTTCAAAGTCGAGTGGGGGAGGACATCCTTCTGCACACAGTCCTGGGTTCAACATGGAATGCAGGACTTCCCCAACTGCTTGGGAATTTGAATCACCCTTGCCTCTAGTGCAGACCAGCAGGTCTTAGCTACTCAGGTGGCTACGGCAAGAGGCTGCCTATGCTACAGAGTGAGTTCAAGGCCAGCCTGGGTAGTTTCTGAGATCTTGTCTCAACAAAAAATTTAAAACAGGACTGGAGAGATGGCTCATTGTTAAAAGCACTTGATGCTCTTGTAGAAGAACCTGGGTTCGGTTTCCAGCACCCATATGTTGACTCAAAACCATCTCCAACTCTAGTTTCAGGAGATCGTATACCTTCTGGCATGCACATGGTACACACACACACACACACACACACACACACACACACACACACTACAGGCAAAGCATTCATACACATAAAGTAATTTTTAAAAAATTTAAGAAAGGGTAAAAGGGTTTGGGATAACACAGATCAACGGCAGAGTGCATTCTAGAATGTGCAAAGCTCCAGGCTCAATGGCCAGTCTGGGGGTGGGAGAGTACGAGGTAAACCTCAAGTGAAACCCCACTGTGCACACCAGCCATCAGACTCTGCTTATGGAGTCATGACATGGGTGGACCCTAAAATGCACCTCTTGAATTCCACTCACACAGGATCCACACACAATGCTACAGACACTTACATTGGGACGGTTTCCAAAGGCAGCATAGAAGGGCTGCCTGGATGGGGCAAACAAGTTCTTAATGTCATTCAGACACTCAATTTTGAACTTCTCTGGTTTCTTTTCTATCACTTCCCTAAAGATAAAAAGATATAATCACCAAATTCGAAATGGTAATTTTTTACTTGAATATGTTCTTAGAAAGATTTTCATTCTCATAGCCACCCATTTTCTTAATCCTTGGGCACTGTCACCTTCTTCCTTCTCTCTAGTCAGTCTCCTGACAGAGTATCTGAGTGATAACACCAGTGGAAAGAGACATCAACTGACTGAGCACTTCAAACAGCCAATGAATAAAGAAAAACACTGACACTCTATAGCCTGGGACCCTGTCAGAGTTTTGTTCACACACTTGCTAGGTCCTGAGCTCCAGCACCACCTTGTCCCCAAGGAGGAACCCAGCACACCCACTGGAAAGCTACCTGTGGAAGGCAGAGAACAAGCTGCTGGGAGACAGCATCAGAGGGCCTCGGGGCAAGATTGTGCCCTTGTCATTGACCCAGTGCAGATAACCACGGGTCATGTCAGCCATGCCGATGGCACGTGCAGAACAATACAGAAACTTGTAACCATTCCTAAAAGACAACACATACACATACATACATTCAACTGATTAGGCATATCTTTTAGATAAAGAAAAGACAATTTTCTTTTATCAGATCCAAATCAAGTTCTTCTCGTTTACTTAATTACTGAACTTAGAAGAAAACCAATTAGGGTTGCACACACTGGGAAATGTGCAAAATGGATTATGTTAAATTGCAAAGAACTGACAGGGTTCTCATGCTACACCTACCTAGCTCAGAAAAAGATCCAGATGGATAAAGTTGGGCTGTCTTTATGGGATTGCTGCAAAGGAGCTATCCAAGGGGTCTTATTTTAAGGACATTTTGTTGGACACACACCATTCTCTGTGACAGGGAGTAAAGTTACACCCAAGGAACTGACACATTCTGATTTCCTATCATGATATTCTAAGATGGGCACTATGTATCTCCAGATTCGTGGACCGTGGACATGCTAGGATCCCAAAAAGGACAGCTAAACAGCTAGTGCTTCCTTAAGGAACTGTCTTCTACACATGCCTGTGCTATCTGCCCAGTAAATAAACCAAGATGAAAATCAGCCTTCCTGATAAATTCTAGCTAAAGATAATTAACATTCTGACACAAGTAAGTCAGCAGAGCCTAAAACTGAGCTAAGCTAAGGAGCATAAACCCCATTAATAGCATACCAAGCACACGCTTGAAAACAAAGCTAAAAATATGCAGGCCATAAATACTCAATGTCTACAAATTGACAGTTTTATTTTTCTGCAGTCCTTAGCGAAAGCGAAGCTGAGGCAGAAGGACATGGGAGAATGGGTACTCACTCATTGATGGAGTGATAGAGCCTAGCTATGCCCTGATGAGTCCAGTCTTTACCCAGCTGTGGGAGAATCTGTCCCAAAGCATCAGACCTGGCAAGGGGGTAGAAATAGAAGCAGATACCAGAAATCCAACACATGAAGTCAATCATATTACTGGTTGCTAATAAGCACTAAGTGGGGGTGCAAGCTGGGTACAATGTACCAGGACGGTTTTACCCTGATTTTGTGCAACTGCAAGGCAGCCCTATAATGATATATGCTGAGGCACTCCTAAAAGTGGTGTTACAGGAGAGTCCAGTATTTATTTTCAGAGATAATTTATTAATACATCTTTTCTCCCTCATCTCTAAAATTTTAAGTTTGTCTTCTTTGAACATTAAAATTTGGAGACTAAATAGCCAAATTTTGCAAGTTAATTTTGAGAATTCATTTGTATTCCACGCACCTTCTCTTCAGCCATAAAATGGCTTCACTTGGGCTGCTTCAGGACATAGGGCAGGCACATGGTTTGAAAGACACCCTCACGAGTGAGGACTGAGGCCCCCCCCACGCACACCCTTCCCGCTGCCCACGGGGGCTCGCTCGAGCTTACTTGGTTATTGTTCCATCAATGTCAGAAATGATGACTTTGTCATTCCAGTTCCACAGGTAAATGGTACCCGCACACCGACAGGTGCCCTGATACTGGGTTGTAATACTGAATACAACATCATTGGGGCCATCATGGAGCTTCAATTTTGCCTTTTATAAAAAGCACAACATTAAAGAAAGTTGAAAATATGTACTTTGGAACAGAGTTTAAAGCTTTACAACAAAACTCAGGGCATAAGGTTTCTTTAGTGTTAGCATGTAGTCTAGCCCAAACTCAAATCAAGCATGATCACAATGGTTGAGGAAGCCACACTGCTTGATTACTCTTTTGTAATTTCAAGGATTCAGATTCCTGATGCCCCACACAAAACAAAAGCTCCTATCCTGATCACTGCCCTGGCCACAGCCTCATGCTCAGCCCATAAAGCTATTTCATAGTGAAAATGTGTGGAGGTGAGATGTAGGCACTGCTTTGTAAATGTCACTGCTCTGCTATTATGAGTCATAAGAGGAAGCCTATGGTCCCGTGCTGGGTGTGAGATAAGATTCACCAAAGACTCCAGCTAAGAACAGCCATTCCTTGTTGCATTTCCAGAGACTGAGGCACAATGTCTAGGTGGGGAGGAACCTGTATCACAAGAAGCTCACCACGTGGGGTACTGCTCTCCTAGTGAGGAGCATTTATATAAACACAACTCTTTGTGCATAAGACTTACTATCTGGTCCGAGGAGAGTCGAAGAGACTTCTTATATGAGGCTGTCCCACAGTGACTCAATGTCTCCATTGAGATGGGGTCAACTTTGATGGTTTCTTCCAACTCCTGTGATCCCTCGTCACTAGAAGTGTCATTCTCTGTAGGTCTATCCAACATCAAACTAGTTATAAATAGGCAGTGTATCTGACTGATGAGAGCTTTTATAATTTAGGACAAGAAAATAAACAAGTGCCACATGTCCATAATCCTAGCCCTGAGAAGGCTAAGACAGAGCAGAAGGAGCTGTTCAAGGCTGGGCTGTACAGGAAGACTTGGTCTCCAAATAAAACCCTTCAGGCCTTTCTAGGATGGCAAGAATTGTTTCCACTATCACTTATCCACATCCATTTACTTATGCCATAACTACTGGCATCACAAATGTAAAAGTCCACCATCTTCCTCCTCCTTGTAAGTAGCAGGCAGTTACTTTGCTGTCTTTTAAAACATCATTAGCAAAATGAGCAGGTAGACACCATGGCATTTTCTGGACACAGCAGGGAATATTCTAAAGTTAGTAAAGTTAGTTCACCTTATATTCCTTACCAAAGAGAAAGTAAGAAGACCAAGGAGATAAACTAGGACTGCGGTTAGTGCATGGGGTTGGGAATGTAAGCCAGGAGCACACAACAAGCTTAGCCAAGTCAAATGTACCCAAGCCACCCTTCAGAACTTTTCCTGCCCTCTCTCACACCTGAAAAGCAGAACAACAGTTCTGATTATGTCCAGGATGATCCCTTCCCAAGCTCTGCCTTTCCTGGCTCTGTGATAGGCACAGCAGTTATGAGTACTGATGTATTTAGTCCCGTAAACTGGGAAAGGCAGCTCTCACCTACCAAGGGACATTGTCAAGCCACTTAGTGTCATGTCTCTCTATAGGAAAAAGGTATTTCTGGCTACATATTCAGCAGAATTGCTTTAACAGTCAAGCAGGAATTGACCAAGTGCTGTGAGGCAGGAGAAAGGACAAGGTACCCACCTGGTACTGGATGGCTCCTCAGCACTGCAAGGCAGGTCATTTGCTGGAGGGACCTCAGATTTTCCCTCCTTGGTCTCTGGCAACTGCAAAGAAAGATACCATCAATGTACAATGTTTCTCCAGACTTCAGCTGCAGTCCTTGCTAGGAAACAAAATCTCAATACATAACTGGAAACAAGATTTTTTCTACTTGAAGCTTGAAGGGTAGAAATAATATTCTACTTATAAAAAGCTGTCTGGGAGCTAGCAGAGAACTTAAAGCACATATATGTTAAACCACATGGTCAGGTCACTAGTAAGACAATCTGGACTGCCCTGTAGAAGTGACTAGTCCTGTCTCCACCTGCCTGGCACCTGCAGAGGGAGAAAGGCAGCCAGAGACCACACTGATACACACATGAATTTTGTGAAGCAGGACCAACCTTCTGCTATCTGAAAAGCAACAGGTAAAACTCCCAGAATCCTCTCCCTTCGAAGGCTTTGGAGAATGTGGGTCTCTGAACAAGCCTCCTCTTCTGCTGCTCTACTAAAGGGATACGCCTCATGTTTGCATGCAGATTTGTGTAGAATCGTAACTGCTTACTCATGCCATTCGAGTGACATAGGAAGTAGAAGGAGTAGAGCTCTCAAGTCAAATTTAAAGTTAGCCCTAGGTCCACCCAGCTCTATCCCAAAAATGGCAGTTCAAAATCCCCATCGTGTCACTGTAAAAAGCACCAGCATAGTGCAGTAACCCCTCACAACCACTGAACGCTATCACTCAAACAGTACCTCTGGCCTGCTTTCTTATGAGTGGCAGACAGAGTTGCTTTAAAATAATCAGATTCATTACCTGTTTGGTCATGCTTTCTTTCTTTCGCCAAAACCACCATCGACCAGATTTCTTTGGCATCTTGTCTTTAACCCAGGACTCGACTGTGGCCTGCCAACAGTGAAGGTCAATCCATGAGATCTAGGGTTGTAAATCGCTGCATCCTCACTACATTACCCTGTAAACACCACCTTACTACATAATGGGACAAGGACCAGCCTCAGCTAGGCCCGGGTTCCAAGGTGGTGCCGAGTTCTGCTGAGATGGCGCTCTATTTCTAGACTGCTCTCTCTCTCTCTGTGTTCTGTTCTGCTCTAGACAGGCTTTTTTGCTATTCTAAAAACTCTCCACTTGAGACAGCTCTCTCTGCTAGTAAAAATTCTAAAAGCTATCTGGATAGCTCATGGATTTTCTGACCAGAGTCAGAAAAGCTCCTATAAAAAATTCTTGATCTTCCCACTAAGTCAGAAATCCTGTTAGAAAAAAATTCTAAAAGTAATCTTTAAGTTTTCCTATCAAAATCAGAAAGCAGAAAAAATTCTAAAAGAGCTGTGTTTGCTTTCCACAGATTTTCCAACTAAAGTCATAAATCCTGTTAGAAAAAATTCTTGAAGAGCTGCTTTTACTCTCTAGATATCTTCAGATAGCTCAGCTCTCACTAGAGAAAATTCTAAAAAAGAAAAAAATGCTATTGTTTTCTGCTAGCTCATCTCAAGCAGACCAAAAGTCCCATTTTTAATTTACATATCAATTCAGTTATTTATTCGAGGTTCCCTTTTGATTACTCTATGAACAAGCATCCTGTGATCCCAGTCTCTTAATTCTTAAGGAGACAGCAAGCACACATTTCCTTTTAACAGTGCAAATGAATTCAGAGATCTGCCTGGCTCTGTTACCCACACAAGCTAAGCTAGGTGGGTGTGATCCTGTCCTGAAATTACCATTCCTACTATACCTGGGCTTGGAGTCCTTGTGTCCCAGGTTGGCCCTGAACTCAGGAATCTGCCTGCCTTTGTATCTTTCTGACAAGCTGGCTCATTAATGTAGCTGCCTCTCTGTTCCTTTAGATTTGTGAAACCCCTCATACAATTCATATCACATCCTTATATTTTTGCATAATTGAGAAATTATTTATTTTTGAATTCATGTTTTTTAGAGGTCTTTTCCATAGCCATAAGAGCTCTCCTGAAGGCCCCAGTGTTTACCATTTTGCTGAGACATTAGATACACCTTTACCTCCCAGGCTCACGCTGTTTTAGATTAACATGGAATCATTAATGTTAACTAAGAGGACATTCCCTTGAAGGAAGGATGCAAAATATGTACATTATTATAACAAGCCTTATGCCCATGGCAGCCATTGATACTCTTGGAGGCTTACATCCACTGGCTCTGTTCCCACACCAAGGCCTCACACTACCAAACTGCCCTGGAGCTTTGTCATTTCCAAAGGAGTATAATGCCTTTCCTTCTGAGCTACTGAGAACACCAGATGGGTTAGGGAAGTGTGCAGAGCATCACTCATTCTTGTCGAGTCTGGTTGGCCTTGGTGGGCGAATATAGCAATTTGGATCTCTGATATAAAATACTAAACTCGGGCTGGCGAGATGGCTCAGCGGGTAAGAACACTGACTGCTCTCCTGAAGGTCCTGAGTTCAGATCCCAGCAACCACAGGGTGGCTCACAACCATCCATAATGAGATCTGATGCCCTCTTCTGGTGTATCTGAAGACAGCTACAGTAAATTACGCCAGAGCGAGCGGGCCGGCAGAGGTCCTGATCCAGTCCCAGCAGCCACATACATGATGGCTCATGGCCATCTGTACAGCTACAGTGTACTCATACACATAAAAAATAAATAAAATAAATCTTTAAAAAAAATAAATAAATAAAATACTAAGCTCAAAACCTTGAATAGAACCCAAAAAATACATTATATAAACTTTCTGACTATTGTATGTTACAGATACTTTGAAGGTTTCAAATGCGCACCACTTACCTTAGGCAAACTCTTCTGAAATACTTGTAAGCTAAGGATCATGGGAGCGGCCAACGCCCAGTTGTAGTAACTATGAGAAACAAAAAATTGTGCAAAACCATTATACAGAGGGTGTCAGAAGCAAAGCAGGGTTGGGAAGGACAGTCAGAGGCAGAGGGAGGGTTGGAAGACTAGAAGAGAGAGAAAAAGTAACTTATCAAATTGTTTATTCTTTCCAATAGTGAGATGAGCAACTAAATTTTGAAGACTCGCTTTAAACCAAACTTCTCCGAGCTGAGAAACCCATAGACATAACAGTGTCTCAAGAACTCAGGCAGCAATAACCTGAAGCTCTGGTCTCACAAACCATTGTCTGTTGGTTCATTTATGGGATCTCAAACTTTAAAGTAAGGAAAACTGTGACAGTTAGATACTGTCGAGTACTTAGCAACGATCAAAGCATCAGTATTTACCGGTTATATATCCGTATTACGAGGTTTGGGTTGTCGATGAGGCCAGGGTTTTCTGCAAACTCATGGTAAGTGATGATATGCTCCATGAACTTCTCTGCAAAGCAAACAATGGTCAGGTCAGTGTGGCGGGAGTGCAAGGGTTCCTGCAGGATGCTTACTGTGTTCTGCGCTAAAGGACTTGTAGGCCTAAAAAAGGGCTTCTAAAAATAAAAAAATAAAAAAGCTTTGTTTTCCATATTGGTCAAGATACTTCCATATTTTTAGGATTCAAACAAACAAACTAAATTCCAAACCCACCTAAAATATAAAACCCCAATACTTGTGCTTATAACATTCTATAAGATATACCCCTGCTCCACACTGAGGCAGGTCTAGGCTGTGTTCGTCCAGTCTATCTTCACATTTTTGGTTCTCTGAAGGGGAGGAGACAGAGGATAGCCCTAAAGTGATGGTGTTTGTCATGGGAAAGAAATCGTGTCTCTTAGAAACAGCCATTACAGCCAGTGGAAAACTGAGAAAAAAATTAATTTAAAATGAATATAAAGTTGCCAGAGGCAGGAAAACTGAGGGAAACAGGTGTGTCCGGACTACGCAGGTCAATCTAAGCAACTTGGTTCAGGGTTATTTAAACTAAAATCAAGAGGGATCCTGTGCACCTAAGGTATACTGCTTGATAACGAGTTCCTCTATATTCAATCCTTAACACAGGAGGTGGGGGACCAAGAGGTGTAACAATGTGGGACAGACATCTTTCAAGCAGGAGACAGGTAATACCACTCTTTTGCTACTGTCTACTTGGTGGACAGCAACTGTCCCTCAGCTTTTGAGTCCTGGTGCTTGTCAGGAAGTTAACTAGGAATGTTTACACACAAGCAGGATCAATGTAGTGTGAAGCCCACCTTGCTGCTCTGCAGACGCATAGCCTGCGAGTTATCAAATTCTGAATTTGAAATCAGAATCTTCAAGGTCGAGATCCTCACAAAACTTCCCCCCCCCCTGCAAAGGCACTCTGAGGCTTTAATGGTGTGTCTTTATGGAAAAGTACCCTATACACACAAAGGCCAGTCAAGAATTTAGACAGCATTCAATGTTTCAAAGTACATTTCTCATTAGATTGCTTTTCTCAAGCCAGTAATTTATTGAATTAAATCTGTGCAGGACAGATTTTAAATCAAGAGATGAGCAGGCATGGCTGTCCAGCATACCTTTAGAGATCTCTCCATTCTCACTGAGGCCTCCACAGAGGGAGAGAGTTACATCAGGCAAGTCCATGGCAGAGTCTGAGAGGCATTCGGTGCCACTGTCTGCAGCTGCACTTCCCACAGACTGTGGGGACTGAGAACCAGAGAATGTGTCCGACTCAGGCCACTGCCTGGAACCTGGATCCGTGTCACTGTGGTGGAGGGAAGGGAGAAGAAAGAAGTGTTTATTCTGTCATGACTGCTTATATTTTTGGCTTAGTGTATAGTCCTCTAGGATTTCAAATCAAACAGCTTACTCCCTAAGATGAATAGATGGAAAATCAAATATAACTTCTGAGATGTATGAGGGCATGATGCATGCATGTAAGTGTGGCATGACACACAGACACACACACACAGACACACACACAGGCATAACACACAGACACACAGACACCCAGACAGACAGACAGACAGACAGACATGTGCCTTCCTGAGCTGCAGGCTTGCCATGTGGGCCAGGTTGGTCAACAAGAGAGCACCTGGATCTATCTACCTGTCTCCATCACCTTATGCTGGAGTTACAGGCATGTGAAGTAGACACACCTTTCTTTGTGTGCGTACTTAAGATTTGAACTTAGGGTCTTATGTTATCACAGATAAGGGCTCTTATCCACCAAGCTATCTTCCCAATGACCCCACTCTATACATTTTTAAAGTAGTGTCTAAAAAATCACATCATAAATGACAGTAAGAATCTGAATATGAAAAAATTAACTGTGAATGTAGAAAACACTTCATAATGGTGCCAGACTTTCAACTGGGCCCTTCCTGACTGTAATTATAGAAGAAAAAGTTTTAAGCACTAACTTAAATTGCCAAAATAACAGGACAGTTAAGAAAAATCTGACATTTGGAAGTGCTTTGATCCTGCATTCCAGGAAAAAGGCATGGGAATAAGTCTGGAGAAAATTACTGGGTCCAAGGCTATATTCTTAAATCAAACTGCTCCCCTCAACAACTTAATACTCTCTAAAACTAAACTAATTTAAAAAGCAGAAATTACTCAAGAAGAAGTACACAGAAGGCTTGGCCATCAGGAGAATGCAGACTGTCTTTACAGCACTGACCTTACTATTTTAATTTCTAGACAAGGCACAGAAAGTTTGGTACTAGTGAGTGCATTGGAAACCTTTTGTAGTGCAACATAAATATGAAATAAGGAAATGGAACACCGTATCTCTTACTCACAGACATTAACTATTTTAAACTTCAGCGGATATTTAGTATATTTGATACGTTCAGATCTTTCCTAGAAGCCGGGGGAAAATTTTAATACTAGGAATTGAACTCAGGACACTAAGCAGGCATTTGGCCACTAAATCACATCCCTAATACCAGAAGGCAGGATTCTTAAAGTTTTATTAAAGTAAGACAAAGCATGACACATCTGGTGAGATCAACATGAACTTCTAAAAACACAAAAACCAAACCTAAAAGGTGGCAGCAGTTCAGATATGCAGACATGTTCAGACTGGGAAGGAGCTTTAGGTTTGGGGAAGCTGCCTCTTAACTGTACTGCACACCTCTAAACAAACATGAAACAGATGGAGAAATTGTCTCATCATTAAAAAGGGTTAGAAAGCCATGCCCATTGAGAGGGCAGAGCAGCAAACCCATGCAGTGCAGGACGGGACAGAGAGGCAACACCACACTCAGATGAGAACAGAAGATAGTTGTGTACTCTCAGCTCCTGCACTGTCTTTTCTGGGCTCCTGAGATAGAAGAATGCCTGTAGGGGACCCCATCAACACAGTGCTGGAACACTCTCCCCCAGCTTATCAGTTTGCAGCAGCTGGAGTCCTCCAACGGTAACAACATGTCAACACAAGGATGCCATCTGACTCAGCAAGCTGCCTAACCCACAGGGATGATGGGACATGTGTGAGAGTTTGGCTGTATAAACTATGACAATTTAGTAACACAGAGGGTAACAAGCACGTTAAAGCACAATTATGACATGTCACAGTAGTCGGTCCTCAAGCTAAGTGTGGCTAGTGAACAGACAGTAACGTTAACCAGTACAACTACCATGTACAGTGATATTCCACTGCATTAGTGACTATTCCTACCCTACCCACATTCTTTCTGAGACCAGGTTTCTCTAGTATACAGCTTTGTGTAGCAATCCTGAAACTGTATTTATAGAACAGGCTGGCTTCTAACTCAAGAGTCATGGAGAGCTACCAGCTTTTGCTTCCCAAGCACTGGATTAAACCTGTGTGCCACCATGAATGTCCAGCCTTGCTCTCTATTTCTTAGTGTGAAAATAAAGTAAAAGGGTCGGGAAATAAGAAACAAAGTCATAAATCTTCCTTCCTTCCTTCCTTTCTTTTTGTTTTGTTTTTCAAGACAGAGTTTCTCTATGTAGCCTTGGGTGTACTAGAGTTTGCTCTGTAGACCAAGCTGGCCTTGAACTCAGAGATCTACCTGCCTCCGCCTCCCAAGTGCCAGAATTAAAGGCATGTGCCGCTATTGCTGGGCAAGAGAAAGTCATAATTCTAAGAGATTACAACATTTGAATTTTTTCCTCCTTTAAAAAAACTGGGGCAATTTCAATTCTTCCATCTTTAAAAACCCATTATTTCAAATGAAGTATGTTGTATTTTAAGATAAGTTAAGGTATAAAGTTAGGAAGGAACTTTAAGAACCTCCCAAAAATACATGTTAAAAAATCTTAAATATATTTATGTCAATCTCATTTTTCCATTCCAAGTAAAAATGAAGTATGTTTTCCCAATAACTCGTTTAAAAAAATACAGTTGTGTATAAGGCTCAGTAGATTCAAGCCATACTTCCTGAGAAGAAAATAGTTTTATACCCACTGTACGAAGTAGTAATTCCTCTAAGGTTAAAAGAACCTGAGAAGACAGTCAGTGTATACTGTTTGAGGTTCACAGTCATGCTGCCTTAAAATAGTGAGGGTACTATGGTGACACAGCAGAAACTGTGAGCAACACAAGGACACATGGTCCCCTGGAATGAGGCCTTACATGACTAAGTTCACAAGTGGCTTCACATTTTTCAAAGGAGTGAAAAAATTCTTTGTAAAATGCTCAAAAACTGAGAAATGTACTATTTTAAAATATGCAATTACATAAAACAAATGCCCCCAAATTTCCTCAAACATATTCAGTTTGTTATTAATGACTGTAAAGAGCACACTAAACTAGGGCTCCAAGATGGCTCAGCAGGCAAATGTACTCGCTGTGAGGGCCTGACAGCCTGAGTTTGATCCCTGGAACCCACATGGTAGAAAGAAACAACTGAGTCCCCTGTCCTCTACATGGGGACAACACACACGCACACATGTGCACACGCACACATGCATGCATGCATGAACACCTATATAGATGAGGTGGGGGATTAAATTCTAAAGTCAAATACTTTTATATGTTTTCATAAATAAGTAATACTTTCAAGTCACTATAGTTAAAACAACACACACTATTTTTGAGCTTCCTAAAACCAAAAGCAATAAGCATATTTGGCTAAAAGATAATCACTCTGTTCCTCTTGCTCAGAGTATCTCAAGCTGTTTCCTTCTCAATGCACTGGCATACACTACCTTTTAGGGAAATAGAGAGCTGCCACTTCAGGCTCAAGAGCCTTTAAGTCATCAAGGTAAATGTCATCTGGTCCCTGGTGCTGGCTTCTTTTGTGAACACCTGTTAATTAAACAACAACAACAACAAAAAAAAATACAGAGGTAAGAATTTATTCTCTACTTACAATTCTGTGGTAAAATAAAGTTTTCTAAGCAAGATGGACCATTATGTGTCTAAAGCAAGGCCCCAGGACCAGTCCCTATCCTGTTTTCTACCTTGTCCTGGCCTGTGCTTGCTCTATCTCTGTCTCTGTCTGTCTCTGTCTCTGTCTCTCTCTCTCTCTCTGTCTCTCTCTGTGTGTGTGTGTGTGTGTGTGTGTGTGTGTGTGTGTGTGTGTGTGTAACAGTACCATAGCTATACGGGGAACAGACTTAGGTGGCTTGTCCAAGGGTACTTAAGAGTGAACTATCTCAATGTCTAGAACCTGCTTTCAGTTTCTAAGTCAAGAGATGATGGAGATACAGCTGTGTACTGTACCACATAATGACACTTTAGTGGATACAGAAACAATGGTGGTCCCAAAATACTATAATGCACCTAGAAATGCCTGCCACCTAATGACACTTGGCTACTAGAGCATCTTAGGGTGGCTGTTTGTAATGGTGATGGTATAAATACACCTATGGCATTGTTATTCCTGTGTTAGTATATACATCCAATTATGTACAGAGTATCTTGGTAATGATAAGTCATTTATTTATATATTACTTATAACTATTTTAAGGCATATTCCCATCTGTCTACTGATATAATGGTGTGCCATTCTATACCAATAACAGCATCATTTCATGTTCCCTGTATCTCCTGATTACACCAAGAAGCCAGGTCAATTGATTTATACTGTATAAAAACACTATGATGTCTACACAATACTCAAATTGCCTGAGGACATACTTCTCAGACAATATCCCTGCCATTAACTGATGGACCACAGAATGCATAAAACTTTTATAATCAGGTTTGGGGGGAGGTAGAGAGAATAAAGCCAGAAATGGTAGAAACCTTTCTGAGCTCCCATGTCTAAAATTCCTACACAATGTCCTATATCAAAATCAAGCATCTACCAAACGAGAATTGGGGTTATGCCCCTTAACAGTTCTTAGACGAGAACAAACACTATGTAGATTTTGGTGAGAGTCACCATCAGCTATGTGTCAGATTCGGCCACAAACACCCTGGACAGCCAACCTTAGTTTGAACAACTTCTTTCTGAATGATCTGAGCCTGTATCAGTTTGTGATAATGGAATGTTTGATCTTTTTTCTTCCCTCAAAGTGAAGTAGTTATTCAGCTAAATATGACAGGTGGATGTGTGTGTGTGTGTGTGTGTGTGTGTGTGTGTGTGT
>JADRCD010176732.1:5106-15919 GCA_019843815.1 Montemys delectorum
GGGGGGTCTCTGGGAGGAGTTGGGGTACAAAAGGGAAACAAGAGTGTGATTTAATTCTATTTACTTAAAATATGTTTTTAAATGTTAACAAATTCAGACAAATTGAAATCATGTAACTTTTCTCATAATGCAATAAAAGTTAAAAAAATCAATGTCTATATATTTGGGGTGGGGGTATGGAAAAGTGCATCATTTTTTCCTAATGATCCTGAAATTATCCCTTTTATTTTAATACCAATAGATAGAAATAAGCCTATGATATGAAACCTTTCCATTCCATATGAGACTGCATATTTGTGCAGCAGTTTCCTCTGGGTTGGACAGGATCATTGTCATCTTGTATCAAGAAGATATGATCACCCCCATGAGACCCTTATGAGGTGGGTCTATCAGCATTTCCTCATGGAGGTGAGGAGGACAGGGATTCATAGGCCTTCCTCAAATCCTCATAAACTTCTGCCACTCCCCAAGGTTATAGAAAAAGTAGACAGCTGGACAGATGACTGTTATAGGACTCTTCAGAGTATAGCTGACTTTGTGTCGCAAAGGGAAGTTATTGATGGCACAGCTGTCTTTGAGTCCTGTAAGGACTCTCAACACTGCTGTTGGCTTACCAAGTTGGACTTGGACAGATTCTTTTCTTTGGTCTGCCTGGGTCCTCTTTATCTGGGTTGAATAGAATAGAAATTTCTTTATGTCTCCTGCAATAGGTTGAGAGATATGATGTTCAGTGTCAATTGTCAACTTGACCAGATCTGGAAGTGACTAGCAGCAGCTCACCCTCCAACACACTTGTAGGCTGTTGCTGTTGATATTATGTCCAAAGAGCCTTGGGCAGACTATCAAGGGCTTATCTTAATTAGGGTAGTTGAGGTAGAAAGAACTACCCTAAAAGAGAGCAGCATTGGTCCTTGGCCTTGGGTCCTGGCCTGGAGGAAAAGGAGGATGCAAACTGTATTGCTCTTGCTTGCAGAGGAGGGACAGGATGGGACCTGCGGCCTCAAGCCTCTGCTGCCACACTTCCCTGCTGTGGTGGGTGATACCCTTGAACGGTGAACTGAAATACACTCTTCCCTGGAAACTGCTATAATGGGGGTATTTATCAGAGCAACTAAGTAACTAAAACAAGGAGACTTGGGTCCATTGCCCTTTGTTAAAATTAGAGAGCTTTCACATGTCAGGTTCAAGGTGAAGTCAGAAGTTTTCAGTACTTATCTTCAGCACCCTCATCATCCACCTCCCTCAAGACCATTTTCAAGAGGTGTCTCTTGCTTGTTAGATTAGTCTGGCTTTTCCATTTGCCTATCACCGTACCAAGACACATGTCACAGAATAATCCCTCTACTTGAGACTGAGTTTCCTTTAGTGTTGGGACCTGGAAATAAAAAAGGATTTCCTATAAAACAGAAAAGTTGAAGGCTATATAGTTGGTTAGGGTTGGAAGGGAAAGCAAGTGACTCTTTGGATATACAACATTTACCTCAGAGTGCCTTACCTGGGGAGGTGGTGGCGGCAGAGGAGGCGATGGGGAAGGTGGGTGGGGATAGGAATGCTAACTATTGATGAGATAGATGCTAACAGTTGTAGGCCTGGAGCCAGCCATGAGAGTGGTGAGGACGGAGTGGGGCGAAGGTGCTGAGGCTAATACTGAGGATGGTGAAAATGAAAAGGGCCCAGGAAAAGATGGCCTTTCATATTCTGTTGAATACTAGGGGCATCCTCATCAATGCATTATTCAGTAACCTATGCACTTAAAGTATGAGGAAGATTCAGTAAAGTTGTTGTTGTTGTTGTGTGTGTGTATGTGTGTGTGTATGTGTGTGTATGTGTGTATGTATGTGTATGTGTGTCTGTGTGTATGTGTGTGTATGTGTGTCTGTGTGTATGTGTGTGTATGTGTGTCTGTGTGTATGTGTGTGTATGTGTGTATGTGTGTGTATGTATGTGTGTGTATATGTGTGTATGTGTATATGTGTGTATATGTGTGTATGTATGTATGTGTGTGTCTATGTGTGTATGTGTGTGTGTGTTGTGTGTGTCTGTGTGTGTCTGTGTGTGTATGTATTGTGTGTGTGGTGTATGTGTATGTGTATGTGTGTGTATATGTATGTGTGTGTCTGTGTCTGTGTGTCTGTGTGTGTGTATTGTGTGTGTATGTGTATGTGTATTGTGTGTGTGTATGTGTGTGTGTATGTGTGTGTGTGTGTGTGTGTATGTGTTTGCTGAGGGGAAGAATTGTGCTCTTATACACATGTCAAGGTCAAAGGACAACTTTACAGAGTCAGCTCTCTCCTTCCACTTTGATTCAGGCTTGTGAGAATCAACGCATGGGAAACACCCTCACATCGTGAGAACCATTTCTCCAGGCCCTGTCCCTGGCCCCAAAGGTAAGCATTTAATAGGTTTTCCCCCTTCTCTAAAGTCACTTCCTCCTCCTTTACATCCTCCTCCTCCTCCTTCTCCTTCCTCTTCGCTGTCTCCAAATTAATCTTAGCAGGAAGGCCTGAAGCAAGCGATCATGTTACATGTCTAAATGCGATAGCCTGTCATCCTTCATTATTTTTGACATAAACAAAACTGTCAGAATTCTCTTAGCCCAACCTTCGGTTCACGGCAGTGTCTTTGAGGCCAGAGGACACCTGAGGATTAGGGAAAGGAGGTCACCCCAGTGTAATGAGAGGATGGGCAGACTGGCCAATTTCAGACTTGTATGTGCTTTTAGCTCATCATATTTGAGGCAACTATTGATTAAGGCTGTAACATGTTTACATAATTGTGGCTTATTTTATAAAGTAGTGGTCTGGGCATTCTTCATTAACCAGATTCATTTCTTGATCCTGCTGCATTTCCCTGAATGCTTAGAACTGATACAAAATTAAAGACTAAGTGCCTGGCTTATTTCTTGTAGATTGGCACTTTTGGTAAGCTGAGTTGTTGAAGACCAAGAGAGTGTTTTTATATGAAAGGTCACCTCTATTCATCAAGGCTGTTTGTCTTCCTGTGACCCCTTATTCAGAGCAGCAGGTTTGTTTTTTTCTTGAAGGAGCTATAAGAGCCAAACTCCAGCAACAGCACTTGTGGGGGGCTAGGGTTGGTTTAGGGACATTTCAAAACTTTAATATTTTGGTAACCCATGCTCCATAAATCATTGAATTACATCAAGTCTATTTAAAAGCCCTCTGGGCAGCTGTTTAAAATGCTGTCACCACAGTAAGCAATGTCCACAGAGTCATATGCAGGCCTAGGCCTGAAGGGGATGGCTTTTGTTTGTATTTCTTTAACTCCAGTTAGGTTTACCCTCTGACTCTCCACTTCTGTGAGCAGCCCCTCCACTTCCAGTTATTTTAACGGCAGGATATGGAGGCCACTTAGACCATCGGGGTTAAGCCTTACCCCCTCTCCCCCCAGATTGATTCTCTTTCTTACAGTCTTTCTCCAAGCTGGTTAGTGGAACAAGCACAAATTGTTAACTTCAGATTAATATGTTTAATAAGTGAAATCTGGACTCTGTCAAGCAGGCAGGCTGGCAGGCTGCGGGATTGGTTGCAGCTGAAGGATCCCATGGGTTTTTTCCTAGGTCAATGCTGGGGGCTGAGACCACCTGTGTAGCACCTGCAGGCAAGTCAGGCTAATTACCCCAGGGAGCACAGCTTCCCCACTCTCCGGCCCCCCTGATTTGCTCTGGGGCCCTGAGAGTCCAGGGGGTGTGGGGAGCTAAGATGGGGGAAGGGATAGAATCCTGAAGTGAAGCCGCCCCGCAGGCATCCTTTTCTGAATAGTTCACCTTTGCCGGCTTGTTGCTGGGGCTCTCAGCTCCTAAAAAGATGCAGATCATACTCTGCCCTCCACGATGCCTGGGTGTGTTACTTAGGTAATGACCTAAGTGTCACTTGTATACACACACACACACACACACACACACACACACACACACACAAAGAGAGAGACAAATGTACCATCAGAGATCTTCTCAACCAGCGTAACATAAAAGTCCAGTATAGAACCTTGACTTCAGCAGAAGTCAAATTTCAGTTTGTGTTTCACATTGCCTGTGAAGCAGGACGGGCTGCTGTGTTTCAATGGTCTCTGTCCTTTGCCAGCACATGGTAGGTATGTAGTTTGCCAGCTCAGTTGATGAATACAAATTAGGTAAAGAGACTTTGAAGTTAAAAATCTCAGCAACCAGTGGCCCTTGGAGAGATGATTTCATCCCTTCCAGTTTCACTTTGAGGGAAGGATTTAGACAGGAAAAAATGTTTTTGGTCTGGATATGCACTCCGGTGAGCACAGTGGTTGAGTTAACTTGCATGAAGCCAGCGCCCAATGCCACATAGCTGCTTGTGGGGGTGCCTGCTTGGAAGGCCAGCATTTGGAAAATGAAGGCAGGAGAATCAGAAGTTCACTGTAACCTTGACTACATAGCAGCATAGCTTAGGGAGTTTGAGGCCAGCCTGGCATACATGAGACCCTTTCTAAGAAAGAAAGGAAGAAAAAAGAAAGAAAGAAAAAAGAAAGAGAGAGAGAGAAAGATAGAGAGGAGGGAGGGAGGAAGGAGAGAATAAACAAGAATGTGTTCTACATTAAATACGTGACTACAATCAATGTGGTGAATGGCATATATCATACATGTCTCATACTAACATCTTCTCCCATGTGATTTGCTATGGGCACCCATAGCTGTCCTCTGTGAGGGGACAAGAGACAGCTGCAGAGAATAGTCAGGCTCTCCAGGGGAACAAGGGAGGCGGCTCTGCTTTATGTGTCAGCTCTGGAGAAGTATCCTGCGGGCTGGAGGAGGCCACAGCCAGGGCAGGAGCAGGGAGGGCGTCTGGGCCAGGCTGAGCTCCCCTGGGGAGCAGCCAGAGGTCTGGCCTATGGCCCACAGCCCATGGGGGTTGCTTTAGCCTGGCCATCTAGCCCAGCAGCAGCTGTGTCTCCCGGGCCTGCTGTCTCTGGGACTCCCCTGCTGCCCACAGTTATGGATTCTGAACAGAACATAGCAACAGCACACAAAACATCCTCACAGGAAGAGAATGGGAATAGGCAGATGGAAGGGACCTGGGGCCTGGCCCTCTGAGTCCTGGGATGCAGTCTATGTTCAGAAATCTTAGCCAGGCCCCAGGCAGCCACTGGCCTAGCCCTGACCTTCCAAAGGTTTCACGCTGGGTTGCTGTTTCTTTACAAAACAGAACTACACAATGTTCTTTTTTGAAAATCTCTAAGTTTAGGGGAGAGTCAGAAGGATCCTGACTTGTTACCTCCTGGGTTCCCTTCTTGAAGCAGTTACAAGAGGTGGGCCTTTCCTATCAGTCAGCCTCGCCTTGATTGCCAGGAAAGGCTAATCACCTGCTGGTGTAAGATCATGTTTTGGTCTTTCCTGCCCTTTCCTCCGTTCTTTTTAAGAGTGTTTGCTTTTTGGTTTTCATTTTTAAAAGTAGGCCTTTAATCCTAGCACGTGGGAGGCAGAGGCAGGCAGATCTCTGAATTGAGGCTAGCCTCATCTACAGTATGAGTTCCAGGATAGCCCAGAGCAACCCCACACACACACATATACACACTTGTATAGGTGGGTGGTAGTGATCGTGGTGATGGTAGGTGATTTGGGGGGCAAGGTCTCTATGTATGTAGCCTCAGCTGACCAGAGTCATATAGCCCAGGCTGGCCTCAGATTTACGGTTGTCTTCCTGCTTCTGTCTTCACACTAAGGAGATCACAGACTACTGTGTTTTGTAAGCTGGAACATACCATACCTCCATCAACACTAGCAGTCAAACAATTTTTGAAGTAAACATTTCAAATACATATGTAGTCTATGCTTGGCACTTCTCAAGTCAGTGAGAACATGAGATGGTTTTTTAATGTTATCTGTTATGTAAGGGGGAGGGTGTACCATTAATGAACAGATCATTTTTCAAACACAGTAGCCTTATTTTGTTTATTTTGGTGTCTTCTCTATACCACTCCTCCCCCATCTTTTCCTCCCTCTCACTACTTCCCACACCCCACAGAGAGCAAAGGCTTGACCAACTTTAGTATTTACCAACTCTTACCTTTGTGAGCTTGAGTGAGCCATTTTGAATGTCTACTCCTCTATTTCTTTATCCGAAACACAGAGTTGGGAACACACAAGGTAGGTGGACATGACATATTACCTTAACCTCTACTGCATAAAGTTCACTCCATGGGGGCAGGTGCAGCCAGAAGATACATTGTTGCACTTCTGGAGGAACTCAGTGCACCCTCTACATCCTGAAGGAAACTGAACTGGCATTAGCAAGTTTGGGACCTCAGGTCAGCCATGGCTTGTGTCCTTCCACTTCAATTTCATTCATCTCACAAAAGGGAAGAGCCAAGGTTTTCCTCCCACCTGAGCATCTGCTTCCGTTTCCTAGTATCTCCTCTTCTATACCCGTCCTGCTTGACTCCAATCTCCAGACGGCATCCAACATGGTTTTGTTTGTTTGTTTTTTTTTTAAGAATTATTTTATATATGTGAGTACACTGTCGCTGTCTTCAGACACACCAGAAGAGGACATCAGATCCCATTACAGAACCATGTGGTTGCTGAGAATTGAACTCAAGACCTCTGGAAAAGCAGTCAGAATGCTCTTAACCGCTGAGCCATCCATCTCTCTAGCACCCAATTCTGTCTTTTTAAAAACAAAACATTTGAAGCAAAACAAACAAAAAGAATTCCAGAAATCCCACAGTATGTCGTCCCCTTTCTGGAACTCCCTCTCTGTTTTCTCCTATCCTCTGAGTTTATCTCAAAACCAGGGCCTGCCTGTAGCCAAGCCAAAGCTGACTCTGGCTGCTTTTCAGGAACTCTCTTGCCTTCAGCCCTTTCGTATGGAAGAGTTCCCATGCATATCTGTCCCTCTGTGGGGAACTCTCTTCCCCTAAACTGTGGACACTTTGAGTTCAACTGTTTTCTCCTTAAAGATGCACCCCACTGCTAGCTTCAACCTAAGACAATCCACTCCCCTTTACCTTCCCACCCTCCACTGCTCAGCTACTCTCTGCTGTAGCCTGGACCTAGAATGTTCTCAAAGGCAAACCTGTTGAAGGCTTGGTGCTAGGTTGGGAGGAGGTGAATCTTTAAGAGGTGGGGCCTGGTCCATTATTGGCCTGTGCCTTCAAAGGGGTTGGTGGTTACAGGGTGGCTTTGCCTTTGCTTTGCAGTTGCTGTGAGGCGACCAGCTTGCCCAGCCACACCCTCTCTGGCATGATGTATCGAGCCCCAAGGCAGTGGGTCAGTTGATCATAGACCATGCTCACCCCGACCCCGTGAGCCAAAATTCACCTTTCCATTAAATAAGTTTCATTCCCTCAGGCATTTGTTAGTCACGGCAAGCAGACATACCCTATAATTTTTTATTCATTGATTGGTATGGTGATTTACACTGGGAAGAGCTATAACCAATTTTTAATATTCAGCTCCAGCCAATGGCCACAGAAGTAAACGCAGTAGCTTTCAACAAAAGGAGAGCCACAAGCTTAGCCAATTTCTAAAATCAAAATTGCCAAATGAGATTATTGATAAGAGACCTTGTCTATAAATTTCCTCCCAAGAAACCCACTTTCCTTGAGAGAGGGGATGCTGTTTTTCCCATGTGGGTTAATGAAAAGGGGAGAAAAGATGGTGTCTGTTTGCTTGCTTGCTCGCTTGTTTTTATAACCATGAAATGTCTTATGTATCCCTCACCTCTATTGAGTAAATATACTAAGATAATCATCTTCTTCCTGCTTACTCATTTTGCCTCAAGCCCTACCGGCTTCTGTAGGGAGAACAGAAATCAGTATTTACAGCGGCTGACAATTAGGTCTGGGCCTTTAAAGCCTTTCTGGTAAACCAGGCCTGGTTAGAAGCTGTTGGTTTTGATGGCCTTGAGAGCATATTGTGATATTGCAGATTATACGGGTATATATTTTTCCTGAGTAATTTGATTTTGATCAAATCTCCCAATATATATTTTACCTCCCCCTCATTTGCCAACTTCTGTGTATTCCAGAAGAATGTTATCAACATGGTTAGATGTCTTTATGTTCATCTCATCTCAGGGCCATTGGCAGGAGATAGCTCTCTCTCTCTCTCTCTCTCTCTCTCTCTCTCTCTCTCTCTCTCTCACACACACACACACACACACACACACACACACGTGCACACGCATAGAGATGTGCGCATATAGGAATGTTCACAGAAGGCCCACGACTGTCTTTCAAAGTGCTTATTTAAGAAAAACAAACCTCACCAGCCTGGATGTCAGTCAGCAGGTCACTACCATGCTTAGCATTTTCCTCGACTGAGTCTGCGGCAGACAGTCGACAGGCCATTTATCTAACTAACTGACCAAACATCGAGGGGCACAATGGCTTTTGGGGGGGCATACTATGGAGGATATTCTGATAGTGACTGTGTGGACCTTGGGACTTTTGTATATGTGGCTTTTGGAACTTCACCTTCCTTCTTTCATAGAACATCTGCTATAGCGCTCAGGGCATGGACCCATCATTTCTAACATGGTCTCTGGAGACCCTTCCCTGACCTCATCATGCCTCTAAAATGGCAGCGTCATCATGAAGCCACCTAGGAACATGAAGTGTCTCAGGTCCAGGATCCACAGACCGCAGCTATGTTTTACACTGTGAAAAGGGAGTATTTGTAGGAAACAGTGAAAGGCAAGAGAAGCTGGTCAGGGCACACATGGGAAAGACAGTGTCAGATGGCGGGGCAAACCACTGTGGTAACCTCCGAAGTAATTATGGACATCTGGATTGACGGAAAGAACCAAAGGATGATGGGGATTCTGCATTTGAGGCTAGGATTTCCCAAAGGAAGATAAATGGAAAAAACATGTTTACTTTAACTGCTGACTCATGGTACAAAGTTTTAATTTGGGGCTTTAATTGGAAATGCAGCAAGAATGTCAAAGATTTACATAAAAAATATTTTAGTATATTGGCAAGATACTAATTCAAAAACCAGATGGCCATGGTAGAAAAATCAGCAGAGGGGCCTTTGTTTTCCCTCTGTTTATTTGCACAAAGTGTTTTCTTTTATAATCTTTAGGGTTCCATCAATTATAAGCAACATCACTTTCCTTTTAAGATTAAAGAGTAATTATGGAGGCTTTTTAATGTATATTACACTTTAAAAATATACAAGATTGTCATGACTGAAAACTGGAATTTGAAAGCATTCTTGTGATAGAAGCTTCATGCCCAAGATACTCATTGCCTCTCCCTAGAGTCCGATCTAATGAGGTCATATTTCTCAGCTCTTATTGACCATGACTGCTGTCTCAGTCAGGGGTCATTCCCTTGCAACAGGAGGTTGGGCCAGGCCTGAAATTAGTCCAGAAAGTAGAGTTTATTGTGAGAATACTTGAGCTGTGCCCTCTCTAGAGCCCATGTTCAGAGTGACACTGAGCTAGAAAGCTTGTCTGAGAACACATTTGTCCTTCTCATGAGACTATTCTCTTCTGAAATCCGTCACTTCTCAATGAGCCTCCTCTCTGCACACCTGCTGCATGATGACCACAATGCTTCCCCAGGCTGGCTCCTTATGCTTTTTTTTTTAATTTGTAGGCTGAGCAATGTGGGTTCAAAGCTGTCATCTTCACCTTTATTTACAAATCATCTTTTAATTTTTTTGAAGATATATATATATATAATATATATTTTAAACTTTAATTGCATTATGATGAGAAGAGTTACGATTTCAATTTATCTGAATTTGTTAACATTTAAAAACATATTTTAAGTAAATAGAATTAAATCACATTCTTGTTTCCCTTTTGTACCCCAACTCCTCCCAGAAGCCCCCCCTTCAATACCTACAATATCTTTTTTGTCATATTCCTTAAAATTTATAAAATATTATAACAATACAAATAAGTATTATAAAAGTTGTTTGATATGAAACAACAATCAATTTAACAGTCTTATGTAGATGCTCGTCTACAGCAATACTGAAAATACATTTTTCTCAATTAAGTTTTAAATAACTCCAAACATTAACTATATGCTTCAAAATAATACATCACTACTGGTATTTTCCTAAGTGAACATAAATATATAAAGTCTTTTTGTTTGTTTTGTATTTAGTAGAGTTTAAAATCTTGGCTCTTACTGTGGTACAAGCCCAAAATAAGAACAATTTTTAGACATTGGATTTCATTGTAATAAGGCTATACTTCAATGACCCTCACCAAAGTATTTTACCTCCATCGTAGCTAAGCTGAGAGTTGATAGTTCTGCTGCACCAAGAAATGAATTGTAGGCTCGATTTTTGGATACAGACTTCCTGCTATGGTCAAAGCTATTTAACTTGAGTGAGTGACTTTATTCTCAGCCCACAGAGAACAGGTTACATTCATTTAAGAAATGGTATAGGTATTAAGATGGTCTATCCATAAAGTCATTCACCAACTGTTTCAATGAACAATGGTTCTGCTTGGAGGGTGGCATGGACATTGGGTGAGGGTAAGAATTTGGTTCATTAGCTGTGATAATTTGGAAAAGCATTCATCTTAAAGAAAGAGTAACTTATAACGTCCTCTTCTTCAAACTTGATACAAGAGTTACAAACTTCAGGCAAAGCATTCAGTCTCACTCTTTGTTGTTCTCTTACAAGCAACCTCCCTAGTTAATCATCTATGTTTCTTTTGGGTATATAACTACTTTTGAAATATATAAGCTGTTCTGAAAACCATAGTATAAAGACATAAAATAAACAATACTACTAATAGAGAGGCTGAGATAGGAGAAGCAAGATTTCAAGACCCTTATGTTGTACACAGCAAGACACTGT
>JADRCD010176735.1:0-11539 GCA_019843815.1 Montemys delectorum
GGCTTTTATTCCCTCAGCCCCACAAGCCTGTCGAAGCCATCGGTCAGTCTCCTGGCCAGTACGTCCAGATTCTGCAAACATTCTGAAGTCCAAGATCGACTTTTGTGGATTTCCTCTTTATTTTGGAACCAGTGTCAGTAGATTGTCAACATCTCTTTCTTTTTGATGTCTTTGAGCAGACTTCTAAAAAATCATTATTGTTTGATTTTTGTTTTTTAAATTTTATGCACCTGGATGTTTTGCCTGCATGTATGTCTGGGCACCACCTGCATGCCTGATGTCCAGAGAGGCCAGGGGAAGGCACTGGATCGATCCTCTTGGGACAGAAGTGGTTGTGAGCCAGCATATGGGTTGTTCGTTTTTAAGTTCTCCTCAGCTGGGGAGATGACTTAGTCTGCGATTGTTGACAACATACCCTTTTAATATTTTTCATTTTAAAATCATTCTTTCATATTTCCTTTTCTATCAAAATGTTGTTCTGTTATGCAGTAGTGATGGTAAAGATTTTGTTTTAGTATGCTGTGTTTTAATGTCTCATTTAATCAAAGATAATATCAAATATCGTTCCCCAAAGTTCTTCTAAACTTTGAATGGCTTATAAAGTATGTAGCTCTATAAATCCCTGCACAATTGCAATTATAACAACATCATGTAGTATGTCAAGTGGGAACCCTCATTACTCTCATTCTTCAGTGAGGAGACTGGGCCGCGGACATCTATACGCAGCTTATACAAGATCATGCAGAAGCACATGCTGTGTCAGATTCCAAGCCCAGCTTCATCTTCCTCCAAAAACCAAAGTTTAATTTTTTTATTGTGGTTACATATGCATCATATAAAGTCTACCCTTTCAACTATCCTTAAACGTAGGCTTTGGTGATGTCGTACAATCCCCTGTTACACCACTATCATGCTTGCTCTCTCTGTCTCTCTGTCTCTCTCTGTCTCTCTCTGTCTCTGTCTCTCTCTCTCTCTCTCTCCCTCTCTCTCTCTGACATTTTCCTCTTCTCCAACTGACAGTCTGTGCCCATGAAACACTAACTTCCCGTTTTCCCCACCCTGCAATCAGTGCAAACAACCAACATCTCATCTCATAAACACTTCCTATAGGCAGAATCGCACTATCTGTTTGAGACTAGCTTATTCCCCAGGCCCAATGCCTTGGGTGGCTTCCATCTTTTACGTGCAGCTAACTATACTCACATAGTTTATTCATTCATCTATTCATTCACTCAACAGGTAAGTCCATAAATTCCTCTTGCTAACTCAAGGGTTTATAGCTGTGACCATTCAAACAAGCTATTTGTTCTTATGAACACTTTATATTGGTGGGAAAACAAATGGCAGACAAGCGAATGTGTTAATTACATTTAAAAAGTCATGTCATGCAATAAAGCCAAGTATAATGGCTCATGTCTGTAATCTTGACACTCAGGAGGCTGAGGCAGGAGGATCTCGATGAGTTTAAGGCTAGCCAGGGCTACACAGTGGCATTTCAGACCAGCTTGAGGGTACAACATCAGAGTCTGTTTAAGAAAAAAAATAGCATGATAAATGATATACATGGAATTAAACTAGGAAGATGGGATTAGCAGAGATCTAGGAGCTACTTTAGACATGGTGCCAAGCAAAAAGATCATTGAAAAGAGAACACACGGGCAAAATTTTGAAATGGAAAACAGAATCCAACCATATGAACAGCATCCAAGGCAGAGAGACAGTAACTGCACAGGCTCAGCAGAGGGAACAAGTTAGGAATGAGTCAGGGTGCTCAAAGGAAAGAAGGGAGGGAGGGACAGATAAACAGACAGACAGACAGACAGACAGACAGACAGACAGACAGACAGACTGAAGCAGATCTCCATCTTGGTCCTAACTAGTGAAGATGGGGATGAGGAGAAATCAAGAAGGAATTTTCACATGCTTTTTAACACAGCGTAAGTTTCGTTTTATTTTCTTGGTAGGATAGGGCAGCAGACGAGAAGAGGTCTCTCAGTCTCTCAACATCCACGTCTAAATGCCAATGGAGTTTATGAAAATCCCCATGATTGTCTACCTGAAGACTACATGCAAACAAGTGAAAGTTTAGGGAAAAATTCTTCCCAAACTTTACTCTCTATAAGGACAATGTGGGGAGTTAGGAGATTCTCTGCTCTGAAACTGGTTGGGATAACTCTGAGACACAGCTCCCTGCCTCTTAAGAGTCTTCAGCAGGGCTGAGCTCCACCATACCTCATGACTTAATATACTCGCTGCTAGCCTCCTGCCTCGTCTTAACTTCCTTGAAGGGATTTTCTAAGATCGCCCTCCAAATGACTAAACTGCACTGAAAAACCTGGCTCCAAACCAGCGTCCGAGAGAACACTGGTGTGGAGCAATGGGGACAGCCAAGGAAACAACACAGCTGTGGTTTGGAGGGCTCAGCCAGCTTCTAAAATGATGGGCTTCTGTATACAAAACTAACCTCCCTATCAATAATTGTAAGCATTGTATAAAGTAAAACGACAGTTCAAATAACTCAAGTACATGACCAAAACCCAACAGACACTAGAGGAGATGGACTTAAAAATGTAAAACCAGGACTGGGAGGATGACCCAGTAGGCGAAGGGTGACTGTGCAAGCATGAGGACCTGAGTTCAAACCTCAAGAACACATATTAAGTTGGATGCATTAGAACATGCCTGTAAGCCCAGGGCTTCTACAATGAGATGGAAAGAGGAGGCTGGAGGACCCCTGGAAGCTCACAGGTCAACAATTCTGACCTATGCAGCACCAAATAACTCAGAGACTGTTTCAAACAGAGTGAAAGATAAAGACCAAAATCTGAGGTTGTCTATGATATCCAGAGACGTACTGTGGTGCGCACCCCCCCACACACACACACACACTAGAATGGATGAAATATAAATTCATACAAATTTTACCTGAGGGCATCCCTCATCCTGCAGGGTGCACATCAGATAACCTTATGTAGAAATGAGTTTTCAAGCTGAGAAGGCAGTCTTACATTAAAGAGCATATGGGAGCTGACAACTGGGGAAATTCTAGAAACAGTGAATCGCAGAAAGGGAGCCTCATATTTTCCGTAGAATCTTTTCAAATACTCACTAATAAGCCCTAAGCTGTGACTGAACGTGGAAAATTCATTGGGTGTGGGGGGGTGCAGTGAAGATGTGGGAACCGAGCAGGAGCCAACAGAAATGTGTACACAGGTTGGAATTAACAGGCAGCTTTTGAAAACTAAACACAGAAGATATATAAGAAAAGATTAATACAATGAGTAAAGAGAGGGGGAATTTCATGAAAGACATGATACCCCCCCAAAAAAGTATCAAATACTACTTCCAGAACTGGAAAGTATAGTGTTTGAAATAAGTCATTGAAGAGTCCCAACAGACTTAATAAGGTAGAAAGAAAAGATTTGTAAGCTTTATAACAGATTAATATAAACTATTCAAACTGAATAATGTTGGGGGGGATGAATGGGGGTGGGGGAGAGAGCACAATAGCTCACGAGTGTATCAACCGACCTAACATACAAGTAATGAAAAGTGAGAAAGACAGAAGACAGGAGGGTAGTGTGTGAGTGTGCTGAAAAGGTACCCACTTTTCTTTGTTTAATTGACCTCTGAACTCAAGGTATTAACTTGCCCTAAAATCAAAGAAACCTGGCCTGAAGGAAATGGCTTAGTGAGAAAAGGGCTTGCTTAGCAATCGAGAGTCACTGGAACATAACACATCTGTAACCCTAGATTCCAGATTATTACTATTATATTACAGCAAGGTGGGAGGGAGGCAGAGGCAGAAGAGTCCCCAGAAGGTAGCAGGCCACTTAGACCCCCATACATAGCACAAGGAGAGACAACAGAGAAGGCCTTCATCAAACAAAATGAAAGCCAAAGACGGATACCTGAGATTCCTGTGACCTCTACATGCACAATCTGCACGCACTCATGCGCATGAGCGCGCACACACACACACACACACACACACACACACACACACATACGCACCATGTACAAACAAAGAAAGAAAAGAAAAACGATAGCTAGCCATAGGACAGTCAAGTTTCTGAGAACAAAAGTTACTGATCATACTGAAAAGTCACCAGAGAAGAAGGCTGACTGACAGAGAGTGACTCTGTGAGTGACAGCTGGCTGCTGCTGGAAATAAGAGTTTTGGAAGACAGGGGTCGGAAAGGATAGAACACCATTTCTGCAGTGCCAGGGAAAGTGAAACAAAATCTGACAACGTAAAATTCCTTATTTACAGAAAATGTCTTTTAGACTTAGAGTAAAAATCAAGACATTTCAGACATAAGTCATCTGAAGTAACTTATCAAAAGCAGAATTGCAGTAAAAAAAATTACTAAGGGAATTCTTAGTGGTGCAGAGAAACTATACAAGATAGAGATCCAGGTGCATGTGACATTAAAAGCACTGGAAACAGCAGATTTCTGGTGAGAATAAGAGACCGCCTCTGTTCCGTTCCATAGGTCCCCTTAAAGGTAAGTGGATTATTTAAAGCAGTCCTGTGGTCACATGGTTTATAAGATACATAAAAAGAAATAGCTGAAAATGACTAGTCAAAGGGTGGGGGTTCAGTTAAATCAGTCTCTGTAGCAAGTTTGTTTGATACAAGTGACAGGATATTGACTTAAAGTAGAATTATTATTATTATTATTATTATTATTATTATTATTATTAAAGATGCAGATGTGTACTGTTGTGCCTGGAACAGCCAGTGAAGCAGATATAACTAAAATGTCAAGAAGGAAAATGGGACGTTAAATTAACCTTGTTAACCCAAAAGAAAGCAGAAAATTAGGAACAGAAAATCAAGAGATAGGGGTGACAAGCAGAAAATGAACAGCAAGACTGAAGCCCAGACCCAGGACAGTCATCATTACATCAACTATAAATAAGCACTCATCAGGAAGTCAGAGACTGTTGGGCTATATAGTATGCACTATTTACAGAAAACATTAAAGTTCAAGGCACAGGTAGGTTGAAAGGGGATAAAAATAGATAAATCTTGAAATGCTAAATATGTTGCCACATTAAAGATATTTTAAAATAAGGTAAATGAACAGAGCTAGAAAGAGAGATTTTTTTATTTGATCAATGAAGAAATTGTAACAATCCTAAAGAGATGTACACGTGAAAACAGGACCTCAAAACACACAACGGGAAAGCTGGAAAGACCAAAGAAAGAAGCAACTGCGATAGTTATTGCTGTCAATTTGACAGAATCTAACCCCACCCTCCCCCCCCACCTCTGGAGCCTGGGCTCTGGGCCTGTATGTGAAGAGCTATCTTGATTGATTGTGTTCACCGTGGGTGGCACCATTCCCTGGCTGTAATCCTGAACTGGAAGAAATGAAGTGGAACAGAGCCACAGCGTGCACGTATCACTCTCTGCTTATCGACTGTGACTGCAGTGTGATCAACTGCCCCTAGCTCCCGCCTCTGTGATTCTCCCGTAGTGATGGAGTAACACCTGAAACTGTGAACCAAATAAGACCTTCATGCCTTAAGCTGCTTTTTGTCAGGGTGTTTTATTACAGCAACAAAAAAGTAACTAAGACATAAGTCAATGTGTAATTACTTGAGAGACTACAGTAGTGTTCTTAGTAATCGATAGGTATAAGACAATGTCAATGAGGGAATTGTTTAAACAATTGCAGTCATTCTGTTCGGCCTGAATGACTACAGAGCACATAGTCTTTCCAAGTGTTCATTAAGGGTTCTCTAAGACAGACCAGATGGTATGACTCAAATATGAAATTGAATAGTGGACATTGCTATTCTTAATGTCTCCTGACACCTGTCCTGCTGTTTCTTGAATTTACTCTGCAGTTTCCATGGTGACCCTTCTTAACCTACCTCCCACTCCATCCCCCTCCCGCACCCCCATTCCTTGACAAAGATGATCAAGTTTGGTCGTCATATTCGTTCTTCTGGGTTCACTCACTCATGGTCTCTAGCTATTGTCCTCTCCTAGAAAGGATGACTGGGTGGTGGGGGGTGTCATTTGAAGTACTTTATTCTCTGGGAAGTCTTAGTCTCTGCTGCTTTTTTTTTTTTTTTTTTTTTTTTTCCGTACCTTACTGACAACTGAAGTGACTAGGTGCAGACTGCTGGCCCATGCCAAGACTTGAGTCCTACAGTAGCTCTGTGGGGGCCTTCTGCATGAGATGATAGTCTGTTTAGTCTCTGCTCACATGTGGGCATGATCCGTTATGGCTGAGCTGGGCTATAACACTCAATAGAATTACCAGACTACTTCGGCTCACAGTCTGTTCTCTCACATTGCTGTCTTGAAAGCTATGGCTTCATTCCAGGCAAGTTGTCATTCATGCTGTGACGATATGCTGCCCCGAAAGAGGGAAGTGACTGTTTCCCAGGAACCAGCAGCAGCAGACAGGCTTGGCTTGAAGAACAGACAGTGGGGCTCCTCATAGGCAGAATGGGATGCAAAGAAGCCAAGCCACAAACAAGAGCAGCCTCAACAGACACTGGGCACACATGAAAACAGAGACCAGGCCTCCCACAGCCACACCATGTGTGGAGGCCTCTGAGCACAGCCAGTGTGGGGAACAGAGCCACGGGGATGACCTTAGCAGACAAGATGCAGCATGATGCATGATCCACCCTCTGTAGGAAGCTCCGGGGGCGGGGGGGGGGGGGGGGGGGGGGGGTTGGCGAAGGGAGAGCTGATCTTAAGTGAACTACTTGTTGAGAATTCAATGTGCTTTGTCTTAGGAAAGCCAAATGGTTAAAATACAGGCCAAGAATAATTCTTATGATTAGGTGATTTTTGTTTTAATATTCCCTGACACTTTACTAAATGTTTATACATATATTACTCCCATTCTCACAATATTTCTACCTGGGAAATGTTGTCCACTTCATCTCCTGGAGGAAGAAGTTGGAAGCTGGAGAAGTTAAGAAACTCATTGGGAAAACAATGGAGCCACAGTGGAGAAATGGCAAAGACCAAGGATCATTTCTTCTAAAGGCCATAGCATTAGGAAATTTCAAACATTCCCTCAAGAACAAGAAAGAACTTCCTTAAAAAGTCTCAGTCTATAACCAGAAAGAAGCTGCTTTGGCAGCAGGGGAGGGAAGCCTTCTAGATTTGCAGACACTCTTACAGTCCTGCCTTCCCCAGCTCTTTCTGTTGCCTCCGGGCCAGATGGCTTCTGGCCCTAACCTTGTCTTTCTGCCCCTCATCTTATCCAGGCTAATACTTCCTGCTGAAAAACTTGAAATCTATCATTCTAGGCTCAAACCTTGGACCTCTGCTGACATCTTCTTTTTCTTTCTGATTTCTGGTCACACGAATATGCCTGGGTCCAGTGTGCTTTGTGATCTTGTGGCTGAGCTGGGCTATAACTATATAACTATAACTGATAGTTATAATGGCCAGAGAAAACTTGAGCCTGTTACACCTCCAGATCCCATACAAAGGGAACTCAGTATGCTGATATAGGCATGTGCTTAAACATGTTGGCTAAAATGACTTTATGATGCTGGTCCCTCTGGATGTCATCAATGGTAAACAGCTCCTGCCCATTAAGCCATTCCTCTCTGTTTTTCCCTAACCTGAGTCTCTATGAACCATTAATCTGCTAGGTCTCTGTGTGTTTTCCTACTGTGGAAGTAGAACCATACCATGTGTGGCCTTTGGCACCCACCATTTTCCCCTTAGCATTATGTGCTGAGGATTCAGCCAGACAGTACCATGTATTATCACTATTTTACTTGATGTATGGTATCCTGTGATCTAAATATACCACATATGTTTATTTATCTCCCAGTAGACACGGGGTTGTTTTTATCTTTTAGCCACCATGAACAGGGATGCAGCAAAGGTCAGTGTCCAATTTTTGTTTGAACATCCTTTTTACTTACATTAGCTGTATCCCAGGAATGTATTCATTGGATCCAATAGCAATTCTACATTTGATTTATTGGGAACTGTCAAATCATTTTACATACTATCTGTATCATTTCACATTCACACTGACAATGTACAAGAGTTTGAGTTTCTTCATGTACTGCAAACTCTGGGTTTTTTATTGTATCTGTCCTTAAGACGCGCAGAATGGTATCATGTAGGGTTGGGTTTTTTCCTACTTTCCTTCTCTTCCTTTCTTCCCTCCTTTATTCATACAGGGTTAGTCTCATTTGCAGTTCAAGCTGGTCTTGAACTCAAATTTTTAAAAGCCTCATGTGTCAGTTTCCCAAGTGCTGTGACTGTTGGGATATGCCACCATGCCTTAATGACTAACAGTACTGATGATCATCTTATAAGTGTGAGCCATCTGTATATCTCCTTTGAAGAAGTGTCTAGTCAACACTCATTTCTGTGTTTGCTTTTTAAAATCATTATTATTAATTATTATTATTGAGAGAGAGGAATCTGTGGTGTGGAGTGAACACATGCGGAGGTTAGAGGATGACTTGTACAGGTAAGTTCTCTCCTTCACCGTGGGTTCCAGTTTCTCTCCAAGAAGTGAATTCAGGTCATCAGGCTTGTGCAGCAAGAACTTTAACCTACGCACTCCGAAAGCTATGATAGAGGAAGGTCAGAGCGAGCTTGATTTTCCCATGTTCGGCAACTCAAAAATATAGTTTCTTCAGCAAATATGGTCTGACATCAAGTTCTATAGGGTGGCCAACAGCATCAGCAATAGTAACCTGCAATGCAGGCTCTCAGAACCCCACTGGACAGCAACTCCAAAAGAGGTAACTAGTTCTGGATATCAAGTCTCTTTGTTAGTCTATGGTGCCTAGTAGGGCACTCTGTTACACAGTAACTATTTTAACTCTTTTGAAGTGTTCCTGTGTGTATTAGGAAGTTTCCATATGGCTTTTTAAAAAAGGTCTTTCTGTTCCATTTAATTTTTCCAAGGAATTCTTTTCCAAAGAATTTCCTTTTAATTCTTTATAACAGTACATTCTATCTCCCCTCCCTTTAAGGCTTCTTTCTCTATCTGGTTTTCCCTCACGGTTTTCCTGACCTCTATGGGTATTCCAAATGAATGTACATATCTGAATATTCAAAGCTAACATTCACAAATGAGAGAAAATATGCAACATTTGTTGTTCTGGGTTATGCCTTTGTTCTTTTTAAAAAAAAAAAAAAAAAAGATTTATACGGGTGGTTGTGAGCCACCATGTAGTTGCTGGGATTTGAACTCAGAACCTTCGGAAGAGCAATCAGTGCTCTTAACCATTGAGCCATCTCTCCAGTCCACCTTTTGTTCTTATATTTTAGAATTTGAGCCATTTTGTGTCTAGCCTGAGTCTTTTTAAACGTAGCTACCAATTGTCCCAATACCACTTGTCTGAAACATGACTTTACCCACAGAATCGTCTTGGCCACTTTGCCAAAAATGAATTGGCCATAGGTGATGGCTTTATATCATGACTCTTACTGTAGTTCAGAAGTTTATGAGCCCTCCTATCACATATTAAGGTCTGAATCATCAATGTTTAATGTGTTTAATGGGACTTGGGGCAGTGATTAGCATTGGTTTAGGCCATGAGCCTTTGTAATGGAATTTGTCACTTTATAATAATAAAAAAAAAACAAAAAAAACAAAACAAAACAAAAAAAAACCAGAGCATCCTCAACCCCCAAGCCAGGTGATGAGCCTCCACCAGGAACAGCAGGAAGCAACACTTTGATCCTGGATTTCTAGTCCCAGAACTTTTAGAAATACGTTTCTGCTGTTCCAGCTACCTACCTTATGATATTCTGTCATGGCAGTGGAAGACGAGAAAAGTAACTCTCAATTCCTTTTCTCATTCTGAACCTCTGCTCTTATCCCAGGAGCACACTGCTTTGGTCACGGTAGACTTATAGTGTTTTGAAGCTGAGATTCCAGCTTAAACTGTTCATCTTCCAAATTGTCTCAACTATTCAGAGTCCTTTGAAATTTCACATAAATTTTAGGATCCACTTTCCCAATTCTGGAAAGAAAAAAAAAGAAGTTGAAATTGGGGTTTTGAGAATGGTGGTGCTAAAACCAACGCTCTTCTGGGACGGAACCACCACTTGGATGATATTCAGACTTCTAACCCATGAACACAGGGTGCTTTTCCAGTTATTTAGTTTTTCTTTAATTTCTTTTAATGATACTTTTTAGTTTATACTGTAGAGGCCCAGCATCTTTTGAAAAAACTAATTCATAATCTTGTTTGTCTTTAACTACAGACAGGCAAAGCATGTTAATTTTATTAAATGAATCTCTCCATCTGTAAGCCTATGTGTTTTCCCTTTAATTTGTAAAGATGTGGAGTTACAATAATGAATTCCCCATCGCCAAATCATCTTTTATTCCTGGTATAACCCTTATTTGGTCATGACGCATTGTGCTTTGTATATACTGCTGGATAGCGGTGAGAAGGGTAGAAGAGATCAAATAAAGGAGAAATGAAAGCACAGGCTTGGTAAGTGATCAGCTGGGAAGGCTCAGGAGTAAGGAAGGGTGGCACGCATGTCCCTAATTGGAACTACTAGACAGTCAATGATGGCATTCACTAAGACATAAAACAGACAGAAGGAGTGGATTTAGGGAAAAGACAAGTTCTATAAAATACATACCTGGTACTTTTGGGACACACAAATGTGTTGAAAGGATAAATCGAAAAAGTTTAGTGTACTGGTCCAAAGTTAGTTGAAATCATAGTCTATGAACTGAATTACATAAGACAGTGAGAACTAGACTGGGGTGCAGCAGACAGTATTGGCTATCTACTCAGTACCCATCATCCCCAACTTCCTAATAAGACGGTGATTTTGTTGGGAAAGCTGTGCTTAAAAAAACAAGCAAAGTAAGCTTTATTTCCCAGCCTTCTTTGCAGCTAAGAATGGGCTGTCATTTGATATGGTTCTGGCTAAACAGACAAAAGCAGCAGATACTGGGTGTAGCTTCCAGGAACACTCTTTTAAAAAACACTACATGGAGGGTCTAAGCCCCTCTCCCAGAAAAGCATATTGAAGTACAACCCGCTTGCACAGTGACTCACTTTGGGGCAATGAAGGTTGCCTTGCTGGCCAACACATCTGAAAGGGATTTGGGAGAAAGAATCCATTTTCTACTTAACTCTTGGGTAAGGAACCTAATAAATGGGGTGACTAAACACCATAGGAATCCAAAGTTCTGAAGGAACACTCTCACTTGCCAGACCTACCCCTATTCCATGCCCTCAACTTTGAGTAGGAGACCCTTCTTTCTCTTGCTGTGATGGAGCAGGTAAAACAGGGCTATGATACAGAGCATGGGTTCTATTTAACCAGAACAGACTTGGGTTTGCATCTCAGCTCTGTAAACTTTGTACATTACTGAACTCTGATCCTCAACTTCCTCAACAGAGAAGTAGAGATCATGATAGTCTCTGCCTTGTAGGGTCATTGAGGGAGGAAGAGTGAAGTAAACTAGGTCTTGTAAAATGAATGACACACTATTCAAATATTAACTGTTATTCTTACTACTGTTTTCATGTCAGTTCAAGAATCATGGAA
>JADRCD010176751.1:0-27386 GCA_019843815.1 Montemys delectorum
CACACACACATTCACACACACATACACATATACACACATACACACATACACACTAACACACACATACGCACACATACACACACGCACATATACACACACACAAACACACACATACACATGCACACACACATACAGATACACACACACACACACACACACACACACACGCACACATGGCAGGACAAGAAACTTGACGGTGAAGACAGTGGTTAAAGCGGTGCATCTACAAGCCTCAGAGACAGAGAGATTTGCTAGTATCCACCAGCAGTGGCCAAAGACAAGGGGAGGATTCGTACCCATAACCCGAAGGGTGGACAGGGACCAGGCAACACCGGATTTTAGGCTTAGCTCCTGGAACTACAAGAAGACAAAATTTCTTTTGTGTTATATCATTAGGTTTGTAGCAATTTCTTAAGGAAGCCCAGAAAGCTAATAAAATAACTTCAAAATTCTGGAAGCTAGGCTGGGGCTTTGGATCAATCAAACAATCAATAAATCATTAATTCTCAAATATAAGGACTCCCCCTCCCATTTTCCAATTTTCATGATTACATAGTCAATTCCTTGATGGCAGAAGCTGTCAAGAGGCTGGATCAGGATGGAATTCGGCACCTTACTTTAAAATGTAAAATGTGTTAAATAGGATCTAATGTAAGCCATATCTAAAACCAGGGTTCTACTTCAAAATACTTCTAGAATGAGAATAATATTGACATACTGAATATCTGGTGAGTGACTGGACCTGTGTAACTCACTGTGGTCCTTTGAGTAAGTTTAGTCCCCATAGATTCATAGGTTTGCATGCTTGGCCCATAGAAGGTAGAAAAATAGGATGTGTGGCCTTATTAGAGTAAGTGTGGCCTTATTTGAAGAAGTTTGTCACTGTGGGAGCAGGGCTTTGAGGTCTTAAATGCTCAAAGGACACCAGTATGAAACAAATCCAGTCTCCTCCTGGCTGCTTTTAGATCAAAATGTAGAAGTCCTGCATCTTCCTGTATTATGTCTGCCTACAAGTTGCCATGTTTTCTGCCACGATGATAAGGGACTAAACCTCTGAAAATGTAAGCCAGCCTCAACTAAATGTTTTTACCTTTATTAGAGTTGCCTTGGTCATGGTATCTCTTTACAGCAATAGAAACCCAAACTAAAACACAATTTAGTACAAGGAGTGGGGATATTGCAGTGATAGGCCTGACCATGTTTTTGTTTGGAGGAATGTAAATTTTGGAACTTTGAATTTGGAAAGCAGAAGATTGCTTTAAGTAGGGCTTAACAGGCCATCTGAGTAGGAATATGGAAGATATTGGTGCTGAGGGTGATTGGAACTCTGGAGGCCTGGCTCAAGGTGTTTCAGAGGAGAATTTCAGTATGTTGCCTAGAGATCATTCTAGGGATATTTTGGTAAAGAATGTGGCTGCCTTTTTGTCCTTGTCCAAAGAGTCTGTCTAGGGTTAAGATAAAGAGATTTAGATTAATTACATTGACAAAGGAAGTCTCAAAAAGGCTTAGTGTAGACTTTGCCCTGTGGATCACTATCATTTTGATCAAACATAGCAACCTGAAGGAAAAAAATTACAAAATGTATGTTTCAAGTATTCAAGGGGCACCAGGAAGTAGAATGGAGCTAAATCCTGTATTCAAGGAGATAAACAGATTAAGGGAGTGGTGATCTTGGGGTCAAGATCCTACCCAGCTAAGTTTATTGTTTATGCATTTGCAGTTGAATGTGGGAGAGTTATGTTAGGTGTTATTATGATCTGTGATTGTTTTCATTTGGACATAAGGAGATATGATTGTGTGTCAAATTGACAAGGGATGAATTTTATGGCTATCCTCAGTTCTCAATTTGACTGTATCTGGAATGAACTATAATCCAGTGTAGAAGAGAGCTTCCTCCTGGCTGTCTGTGGAAGAGAGTCTCCTAGATACCTTTGGATCAAGATGTAGAACTTTCATATCCTTCTCCAGTACCATGTCTACCTGCAGGCTACCATGCTTCCTGCCATGATGATAATAGACTGAACTTCTGAAACTATAAGCCAGCCCCAATTAATTGTTTGCCTTTATAAAAGTTACTTTGGTCATGGTGTCTCTTTACAGCAATAGAATCCCAAGCTAAGGCAGGTGAGAAGTTGTTTAGGTTGATAAATGCTTGCTGTGTAAGCATAGGGTCCAGCATTTGGGTTCTCATTTAAAACTGGTCAGGTGTAACAGCCACTTGTCATCAACCTTGGCACTCAGGAATCAAGGACTAGGGATTCCTAGGCAAGCTAGTTTGCCAGACAGCTTTATCTTCTTGTAGAGACCCTGCCTCAGTTGTTCTCAATTGAGATCAATAGATATCAAGGAAGACAATGGACATCAACTTTGGGCCTCTACACACATAAGCTCACACATACATGCACATATATAGGCATACTCACAAACATGGGAAGGGATACATACAAGCAGACAAAATTAAGTGATAGTAACATAGCTCTCCTTTTTCATCTGCTGAAATATGGTAGTAGCAAGACCTACAGAAATGTCCATGAGTAGATCATCGTATTTATCAAAAATTACTCACAAGGAGCTTTATCAGCATAGGAACATAATTTCCTAATTATTTTTCTTTCTTCAAAATTCTCCTGAAACCATTGAACACCCAAAGCCAACACCGAAATTTAACTAATATATGCAATCATGACCTAAACTTTACAACTTAAACAGAACTGGATCCAGGATCTGTAGATTTAAATATAAACTGTAAGCCCAAACCATATTTATAAGGAAATGGAATGCAAGAAGGGAATTTACTACCTATGATTCATTTTAACAAACAAATAAATTATATAAAAATTCACCAGCCTCATTCTTCATTCCAGTATGAACAACTAGTGACATTTACCATATTATGCTGTCATTATTTATCAATTAACCTACCATTAACTGTAACTATGGCCACCAATTATGAACTATGCTACCTAAGAAAATGCTTGCTGAATATTTCTGGTCAGTCCTCCATCTGCCATGTCATGGCACATTAATCATGCCAGGTTTGATGTACATGTTTCCCTATGTGTATTTTCTTTGACTAAAGTAAAAGCTAATGTCATCATTGGACAGGGTAGTAGGCAGATTCTCTCCTTCCTCATGGTCTGCAATCTTATTTCTGTTTCTCCTGAATTTGGTAGTTTGCTTGTATTTTGTGGGTTTTGTAGGCATTTCATAAGCCTCACTTCTGTGTATAACAAGGCAGGGTTTAACTGTTCATTTGTTCACCCACAGGTAAGTCAATATTTGCTCATGTTTTGTATTTCCACTATAGAAGTACTCCATTGGAAAATCTAGAACCTCATAATATACTCAATGCATTTATGACATTATTTCATGAAAAATTGTGAGAAAAATGAATAATTATAATGTCCAGAAGGAAACTGCAGACTTTGATTTTTTTTCCTTCTATCAGACTTTCTACTGTTGGGGATTTAATTCGTCCTTACATGGTGTATTAATCAGAGTTGTCTAGAGTCACAGAACTTATGGATAGTCTCTATACAGTAAGAGAATGTGTTATGATGACTTACAGTCTGTGGTCCAACTCCCCAACAACGGTATCTATGAATGGGAAGTCCAAGGATCTAGTTGCTCAGACCCACCAAGCTAGTAGATTGCAACAGATGTGCTGGCAAGTAAATGCAAGCAGGTGAAGCAGAGTGAAGCAGAGTGAAGCTTCCTTCTTCCAATGTCCTTATGTAGGTCTCTGGCAGAATGTATGGCCCAGATTAAAGGTGGATACCACCACACCTGGATCTGGGACTTGTTTTGTCCCAGGTTGTCCCTGAATTCAGAGATCTCCTTGCCTCCATCTCCTGGGATTCAAGGCATGTACTACCTTGCCTGGGCCTAAGCTTTTCATAGACACTGTGCCTCAAGATCTCCATGCTAAGATCCAGGTCAGAACTTGTGTCTCCCAGCCTCAAGATCTGGGTCACAAGTGAGCCCTCCAATTCTGGATTGTAGCTCATTCCAGATACAGTCAAGTTGACAACCAGGAATAGCCATCACACTTGGGATTCTACACGTTGGCTGAAGGACCCTTTCAACAGTTGGTTTTTTGACTGGTCAATAAAGAGCGCCAATGGCAGTGCAGAGCGATAGAGGTGGGACTTTTAGGATTCCCAAGCAAGAAAACACAAGACCCAGAGAAGAGGGGAGTCCTCTATGAGAGAGGCATAGAATGGACCATGACATGAAGGGACGGGAGGGTGAGACAGCCGAAATGTAGGTGCAAAGCGAAAGTGGCCCCATGGGAGGGCTGCCCAGAAGGAAACAGGGCAGCAAAGATAAAATATAGATTTAGAAAATGTTAACTCAAGAATAACAGAGGGGAGTATGTGCTAGCCATGGGGAGGTTTGGAAGTAGTCCAGTCATTGAGCTAGCTAAGGCAAATTAAAATATAAAGGGTGTGTGTGTATGTCTTTCATTTAGGAATCCAGAGCTCTTAGGAGGGTGCAGAGACACTCGTACACTTGCCGGGAACATAGAGCAGACTTTTAAATATTTACCACTACATTCTACCACAGGGGATGGAGAAAGCATGGAATGCTCCTAGAATGAGCAGTAAGAATTCTGGTACAGGATGGACTTGCTTATAAAATGAGCGATGGATATGGTTGCAGGCCAGAGTCAGCTGAGTCACTCAGAGCTGTATGAAATCACTCCCATGTGAAATATAATCGTTATTAAAGTATAAGTAAGGACATACACTCACTTGAAGTGTAGTACACTCCACACAGCCATTCTGTAGAACTTCAGCTGATATAAGATTGTTTCTGGAAAAAAAGGTTGAGGAAGTATAGCCCAGGATAGCCAGAAATTTACTAACTATGTAGGCCAGGCTGGCCCTGAAATTGTGGCCGTCTCTGTACCTCTGCTTTCCAAGTTCTGAGATTACAGGCTTGTGGCACCACTATATATAGAATCTATATATGAAAGTTCTTCCATCTCTGACATGCTTGAAGAGTATGCAGAACCTGGTGTTAATAAGGCATTGCTTGCATTGTAGTTGAATTTATAATTGTTTTCAACTTTACCTTAGTTAGTCTTTGTCGATGTGATGTGTGGTCACTTATGAAGAAGGAGCCTCTCAGTTGAGAAATGGCCTCCAACAGGTTGGCTCGTGGGCAAGTCCATGTGGCATTTTATTGATTAATAATTGACATGGGAGGGCCCAGCCCACTGTGGGTGGTCCCAGCCCAGGCCAGGTGTTGAAGAAGGCAAGCAAAGCAAACCATGGAAGCAAGCTAGCAAGCAGCATTCCTCCACAGACGCTACTTCAGTTTTGCCTCCAGGTTCCTGCCTGGAGTTCCTGCCTTCACTTCCTGCGTTGATGGACTGTGATATGCCAAGTATAAGCTAAAATCAACCCTTTCCTTCCCAAATTGCTTTCAATCAGTCTTTTATCCCATCAAGAGAGAAGAAAACTAGACTAAACGTCCTTAGGAAATGTGCACCCTGTCCCTCACAAGACCAGTGTAAGCACAAGGACGCGTGCCTGCTCCCCTCCCCGTACACGGAAGCACCACTGCCAGAACCTGAAGCTTGTGGATTCAAATTCCATATTCAGGAGGTTAAGGTTAAAAGTCCAGCATTGGATATCCACACTGCTTGCTGGGACCTATTTCCCCCTAGGCTTTACCAAATAAATTCCTCTCCGTACCACTCAGCCCTCCAGCCTTCCCACCCTCAGATGTGCCAACAAGCCTACAATGTCTGTCCTGGTCTGACAGTTCTTTGGCTGTCTTGGACTCACGGTCTCTGCTCAGGTGAAATGTGTTCTCACCTTCCGAGCAGGACGATGCTTGGGCCGGGAACGGCCAGCCTGCATTAGTCACTGCCGACATGAGTCATGGAGGATGAAGCTTGGGGATAGCGTGGCATTACTAAGCTTGAAGTGAGCATGTACGCCCAGCCATAGATGACACAGGAGCCACCAGAACCTATCTGCTTTTCAGTTATAAGTACTTTTCCTCTGTTTTATTTATTGTTATGTGTGCCCACCTGTGTGCATGACTGTGGGCAGGCACTTGCCACGGCACCTGTAGCGAGGTCAAAGGAAAACCTGGTACCAGTTATCTTCTTCTAACATGTGGGTCCTGGGGACGGATCTCACGTCTGGCAAGCATATTTACCCATCTCGTTGGCCCTGACACCTGCAGAGTGCTCTAAATGAGGGGGAGGGTCCAGACTCAATTCACACGAATTCATCTGTTCCCACAAATCTACTATGATTAGACTAGCCATGCCAGTGAGACTCACCCCAGGGCATATCTTGTCTGTTCTGGATCTATTGACATTTTTTTTCCCCATTAAGAAAATCTGGGTCATCACTTTCTTGTTTATCACCAGCTTCTTTCTTTCTCCTGCAAGTAAGAAACAGCCATCCCATAACTGCCAGGTTATGCTTGGCTCCACATAATTTAACTAGGTACTAGAAACGATTGCAGTCCTCTCACGGAAGTTTTGCAGCTGGCGAGACCACACTGAAACCCACGGGTACAAAGCTCTGCACCCCTCTGTTTACCATTCAGCACAACCTCTGTGAGAGTCTCACACTCCCAAACTCAAAATGAGTCCAGAGCGTTAATATCTCCAGAGCCTGTTTAAAATCGGACGACAGAGACATCTTTTGTTAGTATTGGGGTGCCCTCCCGCCAACCCCATGAACCCTGTCTGGCCCCCAAGCCCCTATTCTCTCCTCTCTGGCAGATAACAAGACACGGCATGTACAACCCAGGCTTCCACTCCTCTCAGATCCTGAAAGCAAAGGAGAGCAGTTACAAAACAGAAAAGTGACAGTGATAAATACTCTTCAGTGCTACATCTGATATGATTAACAATTTATTTTGGCAACACCCAGGAGGAATTTTATATGGTTTTCCTGAATTCAGTAGGACTCTTGCCAGCAGAACCAGGAACACTAAGAAATAATCCAGGCTGAGGGAACTCGGGGCGGATAAAAAGCCATCTTGCTACATTTCATAGCATTGCCTCTGATCTGGAGATCAGCCGTCAGCTGTTGCTCAACCTTCCCATTTCCAACTGCTCCTCCACTGTTGTCTTCCAAGGCTGGGGTTGATGGATGGATTTATAATGAGTGCTGTAGATAGCCCCGAGGTCAATGCTTTGTAAGAAGGGGAAGGAAGCATGTGGCAGCCAAATATTTTGCAATCTACAAGTATTCTTAAAAATATGGATGTTCTATCCCACTTGTCAGCTTTGAGAAGCACAAATGCTACAAGCTGAGGACTTCCAGAGCTAACTGTTCAAGCGAAATTCACTTTCAGGAAGAAAGAAAGGTTGATCTTACTCCTTCCTTGATGGAGCCAATGGTCCTTTCTATGAGGAAGGACTTTCACAAACATGACATTCTTTGTGTCGTGGCTTTCAGCCTGCTATCCTTGATTTCTCCTCAGGGTGAATTTAAAAGGAGGCCCTGGACACTCGTCCCTGAGTTCGAATCCCCAACTTTGTCTCTTCTCTCTTTCTCTTTCTGGGGACTTGTTCACCTACAGAAAACAGAGGTCCCCACACATCTTTAACACACATGAGAAATCAGCAGGAAAGTCCTGGCTGAATGTGCTTGGACACTTACAACACAAGAAGAAGCCACCAGAGCTGTCAGCTGCCTCTTTTCCTTCCTCCTCCCCTCTTCCTTTATCTCCTCCCTCTTCCTTCTCCTCCTTTTGAGGTGGGGATGAGGAAGCCCCACTATGTTGCCTAGGCTGATTTTGAACTTCTGATGGGGTGGGAGTGGAAGCGCAAGTCATCCTTTGTCCTCAGCTTTCCAAGTAAGAGACTACAGGTGTACCTAATGTGCCCAGAAGCCATATTCTGGATATATTTAATAGTAACATTATCAATAATAAAGATGATGTCCTGACTCTGCCTCAATCTATTCTTTTACCTCTCAACCAGTTCTCTCAGAGAGAACATGGGTGAGGAGGCGTGTGATGCTGCTTGTTTCCCCCAAGTACTTACATAGTGGCTGATTCCATCCCAGACAACACGGCTCTCACAAGGTTCTCTCTTGTGAGTTGAACATTTCCTCCCCCTTGAGCTGCATTGAAGGAAATCCCTTCAGATGCAGAGTTGGCTTATCCTGGCCAACTGCCTGCTGAGTGGGGAAGAGGGATGTGGAATAGCACTCAGCCTCCACACTCAACTCTAGTCATTGCACACTCCCTTCAGCCACACAGAATCGCAAAACCAGATCAGATTTCGCTCCGCCCTTCCTGTGGTGTGGATTCTCAAGGTCATATTAGGGTATGTAGAAGCTTCAATGTCCAGACAGCCGTTAGATGGCGTTAAAATTGGCACATGACTCTGTTTTGATCTTTAATTGAGAGGGTCAGCCAACAAGGGTATGACCACTCTTAAACTAAATGTTAATATTAGTGAGGAGGGGAAGAAAGCCAGAAAACCAAAGAGTGTCTCTCAATCCCCTTTGATCTACAGCTAAAACGTCTGTCAATCAGTGTGCAAGCTAAGAGTGTGGCCAAGTGTTCTAGTATCAATGAGATGGCAATAAATAAGAACATGTCTGTAAGATGAAATCAATAGAGTAAGGCCCTGCCATTAATCTCTCTAAGGCTTTCTCATCCTGCATTATCTTTAATCTTTGATGCTTGCCTTGGGAAGTAGATGTTATCTCCATTTTAAAACTTTGGCAAACTGAGGCCCCAGCAGATAGAGTGAAACTTGTTCAAACTCACCCGGTGACTATGTGTCACCGGGTAACACATGTGACTATCTGGTTCATACCTACATTTTCTGACTCTTTGCCCTATAGCTATGACCTCCAAGCCTATACAGTAAAACTTTGGGTTAATGGTCATGATTGGTTTATTTTATTTTATTTTATTTTATTTTATTTGTGGTTCATGGAATGGAACCCAGAGTCTCATACATGTTATGCATGTAGCCTACTACATTCACTCCATGATCTTAAATATTATTATTTTGGGGTGTGTATGTATATGGTGTGTGGATTTGGGAACTCAAGAAATGGCCTTCCAGCCGGGTGGTGGTGGCACATGCCTTCAATCCCAGCACTTGGGAGGCAGAGGCAGGTGGATTTCTGAGTTCGAGGCCAGCCTGGTCTACAGAGTGAGTTCCAGGACAACCAGGGCTACACAGAGAAACCCTGTCTCAAACAACCAAAAAGAAAAAAGAAAGAAATGGCTTTCCTTCTCTAACCATTATTTACTTTGCACATGTGTATGTTTGTGTGTGAGTATCTACATGTATGTGGGCATATACAGCTCACAGGTGGAGGTCAGAAGATCTATTTTCTTACGCTGTTTTCTCTTTCTACCATGTTGGGGTAAGGATTGAATTCAGATTGCCAGGCTAGGAAGCAAGCACCTTTACCAGCTGAGTTATTTTGCCAGCACAAGAAGACAACTTTGGGGAATTAGTTCGGACTTTGTACCTTGTGTGAGGAAGGGTTTCTCTTATTGTTTACACCATTCTGTCATACTCCAGGCCATGAGCTTCATGGCAAACCTCCTGTCTCCATCTCCCCTGTAGCTATAGGAACACTGGGATTACAGATGCATGCTACCAAATCAGCTTTTTGGACACCTCAGGGATTGAAAGTCAGATTTTTGGGGTTGCTATAATAAGCTCTTTTTCCCACTGAGCTATCTCCCAGGCCCATGACTTAATGTACTTATGGTGCCATGATACACAATGATAAAGAAGACTGATAACAGGTATGTATTGGAATAATGATGGCATGGCATTATTCAGAAGATACTGTGGTCTACTTACATTAATCTTTGTCTTCAGATTTAGAAAAGGCACTGATGACACATATCTGTGCTGTGAGTGTGGGCAGGGGAGACCTGTGTCAGCCAAGGTCCAGCTTACCCATGGTCAGAGGGTTATTCATGTACTTGACCCCAATACATGATTTCCTAGCGCTCCAGAGCAAAGATGATATTCCTCAACAGTGGTGTGCTAAAAGGGAAGAATTGTTTGTTTGGGTTCTAATGTGAGTAACATGAGGTTTCAGCTGAGACTGAGCGGGCAGAGGCTCGAAAGACAACTTGGTATAATGAAGAGGACATACAGATGTGATTGGGATGTCTGCAGGCACCCCATAGCACAGGGTGAGGCACTCCATCACTGCCCTCTGGTGCTCCTGGTCATCCTCTCTCACTCCCCGATACTCAAGGCTCTCCTCTCTGCATATACCCCTCCTGTTCTGCAAAGCGTTCTGAGCTATCTTGTTCTTCATCATCCGCACATCCACAGAAGCCAGTCTGTCCCTCTGTCTCTAAGATTCACACACCAGCACTAGTTCCAGATGGGTAAGAGGACTGGGGCCTCTACTTGAAGAGAAAAACCCAGAAGCGCATGGCTTTAGGTGCTTTGTAAATCCCTTTTGTGGAGGACGTTTTACTTGGTGTTCGTAATAGCTTTGAGGCAAGGAAGATCCTGGTCTCGTCTGACAGATAAGGAAATTGAGACTCTCAGAATGTACTAATAAAGGCAAGGCCAGCAAAATGACAACCATCTACCACATGTGTAAGGTCTTACCTTCTTAATAGCATTTTCTAGGCTTCTGCACCAACAGCTATTAAGTATCCATGAGAATAACTCCATAATAATGATAAAATAAATTCCCTTCATTGTACAGCAATTTTTTTAAAAAACCCATAAAATTATATTAAGTCTATTGAAGCTAATGTTGAATTCAAATGCAATAAAGTAACTGTGTAAATGCTTTGCTAAGAGGACAGCACCCTAATTAAGAAGATTGTTAAAAAGATGGAGCACATGAATGCATCCATTACACGGGATTTACTAGAACTCATTGTACCCACAACCATAAAGTAGGACCAGCTGTTGCCTGGAACATCGAAACAGACTCATGAAGTCGAAGGTAGGCATTGTAGTGAATCTTGTTAAGTCGAGGGTGCCTTCATGGCTCCTTAATCCTTTCTTCCTTTGTGTATCATTTAACTGAAGGCTTCATAGCATCTTCTGGGTGGCAGACTCTGTGTTTGTGGGTAGGTTTTCCAGTTTGAGCCTTCTCTACCCATGACATCTTTGTTTGAAACAAGTCTGGGGGTGGGAGGGTGAGTATTCAGCTTGTGATTGCAGGTTATAGTCAGTTACTGTGAGGAACTAAATGTAAGAGTTTAAGACAAGCACACACATCCATAGTCAAGAGCACAGAGAATAAGTGCATCCTGTTTGTGGGTTCTCAGCTAGCATTCTCCTTTCTTAGACGATTCAAAAGTCCCTGCCTAGGGAATGGTGCTGCCCTGAGTGGGCTGAGTTTTCCCAGGTTAAATAACAATCAAGATGATCTCTCCACAAACATGTCCAAAGCCAGCCTGATCTAGACAAATTCCTCATGAAGACTTGCTTCCCAGATGAATGTTAGGTTGTGTCAAGTTTACATTTAAGCTAACCAGCATAATCCACTCCTTGCCAACTTAAAACACAAACACATCACTTTGAGCCACAAATTTTCATCCTATCTCCCAAAAGTCTCATGTTAAAAATCATATTATAAAATTCAATACAAAATGAAGAAAAAAATACAGACATTTTTTTAAAAAAAATTCCAACACTTTAGAAAGCCAATTTTTTTTGTTGTTGTTGTTGGTGGTGGTGGCTTTTGTTTATTTGTTTGTTTGTTTGTTTGTTTTGATGGCTACAAACTCAAGTGACTTGATTTACAAAAGTCCTTAGAGGCAGGAATGCTGTCTATAATGTGTTCTTCATTTGTTTACAATGCTTTTGGTGCCTCCGATTTTGTCTGGCATTCAGCTAATGGTCCATGATTGTGAACTGCCATGTGTCTCCTTCACTAGAAAAGCACACATCTTATCAATACAGTGGGAAAGAGTAATCTGAAGAGATTTCATATGTATCTCTCTATGATACTACGATGTTGGCTAAAGGAGGCACAGGATATGACCACACTGGAACACACACAATCCATTGTGGTTGTACATGGGGACCACTACAACCTATACACCAAGACAAGGCTTCAAGCTCGCCTGCTTAAAGCAATGATGCTGGTTTCCCCGGGGACTGATCTCAGCAACCAGGGACATGGTTTGTTTTGTGTTTATTACTATTTTGTGCTCTGGGAGGAAAACATCTTCTCCCCAGTTACTTCATGTGTGTGTAGAGAAAGCAGAGCAAGCCCTGACTAGCCTCACACTGGGTTCTGTGTCACATTCAACACAGAAAAAAAAAAAAAAAAAAAAAAAAAAAAAATTCCAAGTGTTCCTGTCAGAAAGACGAATCCAGGAAGTAAAGAACTTTCTGAGTGTTTGGAAGATCTGGAGGAATAAAAATCTGTTGGTTTCAAGGTCAATCAGGACAGCTGCCAGCTGGAGGTCAGAGCACCTGCTGTTAGTGCCACTGCTGACTGGCGCTGGTGACCGGGAATTAAGAGTGTGCACTGCAGCTGCTGCTTGCTTTTGTTGGCCCTCGCTTGTCCACTGCACAGCGGTAGGAAAAGTCCCACCTCTCTTTTATGTTCCAACATCACTGAAATACATTTTACTTATAGAACCCTGGCTGCCCTCCAGATCCTCGATGGATGCATAAATGAGGGCAGTAACAGGTATCTTCTGAAAACAGTTGCTGGGGTTAATACTGTCAACTCTACGGGATCCAGAATCACCTAGGAGACTGATTCCTGGGCATGTTTGTGAGAGAGTGTCCAGATTACGTTAATTAAGACAGAAGACCCACATTAAATGTGGGCGCTTTGCACTATGGACTGGAGATTCTGACTAAATAACAACAATGATAAAGACGGGGTTGATATCCATCATTCATCTCTCTCTGCTTCCTGACTGCAGGTGCAATGTGACCAGTTACTTTAAGCTCCTGCAGCCGAGTGCCTTCTCCACCATGATGGGCTGGACTCTCACTGTGAACCAAAGTCATCCTTTCCTCCCTTAAGCATCTCTTTTGGGTGCTTTGTCACAACAACAAGAAAAGTGACCAACACAAGTAATGCCTGGCACCAGGCTTCACATACCACTTGGTGCACAACCTCCCCCACCCCTACCCCTCTTCACATGTAGTTTCTCCAGATGAACTTCACAGTCCCAGATTCTAGCTTAATCTAATGAGCTGCTGTGACTCAAAATTTTAAAACTGGCAGACCAAAGGCTGGGAAGATGGCTCAGTTGGTGTTTACTGTTTAAGCATTCAGTCTCTAGATCAATCCTCAACACCCATGTAAAATTTCCAGGGAGAAGCACAGATCTGTAATCCCCAAACCAGAGGAACAGAAACAGAAGAATACCCTGGGCTTCTGACCAGGCAGTCTCAACAAGTTGTCAAGCTCTAGGTGGGAAGGAATAGAGGAAGCCACCTATTGTTGGCCTCTGGCATGCAAACACATGTATGTGAACATGTGCACGCAATCATATGCATAAATACCAACATATACACATATAGAAAAAGAAAGGGGGATAAAAGAAAACAGATACAACTTGCAGGTGTTATCCAGACTCTTGGTTAGCTTGCTTATGCAAATGTGTTTTCTCCCCTCTGCAATGATCCAATATGGTAAAAGTAATGAGATCTGGAGTGGTAGACTAGGGCTCGAGTTTCGTCTCTACTCCTTTTATGCTAGTTTGTTTAATGTTTCTGAGCCTCAGTCTCTTACTCAAACTGTGTACTAGATCATTCTGTTATGAGAATCCAGTGAACGCATAGACTACAAACACAATGCTTTTTTTTATAGACCAGGAATGCCAATGGCTGGCTACTTTTAATTCCTGACCAGGAATTGCTCTCTGCCTAAGGAAGTGACCTTGTCCAAGGATATATGCCTTCTTTGAGTCAATCTGTGTTTAAGAGCTAAGAGAGAAGTGATGGTTAATATTGATTAGCAGTTTGATGGGATCATCCAGAGACAGGCTTCCAGGGTTATATAGATTAGATTAGATACTGAGAAAATCTGTGAGGCATTTATCTGCTTATCAAGTGAGTTGGAAAGACCCAATTTAGGCAGCATCTTTCTATGTTGCGTCTTGGACTGAATAAAGAAGAGAAAGTGAATTGAAGACTCTTTGTTCTCTGTTCAGGGTTGACAGACACAATGTAACCAGCTACCTTGAGCCTCCAGGACATCTCTCTGGAGAAGAAGTGCATGCTGGAACTGTGAGCCAAGACAAATGTTTTCTCTCCTAAGTGGCTTCTGTCATGGAAACAGGTAAAGTAACTAAGACAAGAACTAAAAGTTCTGAGTCCTTGTTGGTGCAACTCTGAAGGGCCCGAAGCTTGAGAGCTCCTGTCTGATCAGGTGAGGGGTCTCCTGGACGGTACCACAATACAACTCCTCTCTTTGCCCTCTCCTACTTTCTTCACTTTCACATCCTAAGGGAACCCAACCCCTCCAAAAAAAACCCACTTACACACAGATCTCTGGGGGTGTTTCCTAGGAAACACATATGTCAACACTGGATGAGCACCAAAAGAACTGGCTAAAGGATAAGTGGCTACAGACCTTCCCAGGAAGGCTGTCAAGCCAGGTGTGGACAACAGGTTCTGAGAAAGAAGAGCCCAGATTATCCTCTAGGATGACTTCCTGGAAATCTATAAAGAAAGATGGGACTCACAAATTGGGGGAAAGGATTCAAATCTAAGGAGGAGATTAAAGAGTCCTGACTCACCAAAAAAGAAGCACGTTTGTGGTAATGGTGATGAAATGTTCAGTAATGAACCCTTGCAGACAGGTGGGGGTCATCATTTCAACCACTGACAATTTCCAAGGTCTATAGAGCAGCTGCTTGGGACTGGAGGGCTTTGTCCTGCCCTTGGAAACACACACCAACTTGAAGGTTCAGGCTAAAACAGGTGCACAAGAAATCCACAGTGGTCAGTTCCAAACCCTCAATTCCCCCTAGGGCTCACGCCTTACCCTTCCTGTTCTTACAATCACTGGTCTTCCTTTCCAACATGCTGATAAAAAGCTGTTTCCATGGCAGTGATACAACATGGCAAGTGAGACATCTACATCCACAAATGTAGATGATTGGCATGTATAGCACAAGCCTTACCCCCACCACAGAGTTTTAGGCTCCTGTAGCCAAGCATCTCCTTTATGATATTCAAAAACCAGAGTGCAGGTCTTGACTTTGCCCCTGTGGTGGTTTGAGTACTCTTGGCCCATGGGAAGTGCTACTATTAGGAGGTGTGGCCTTGTTGGAGTAGGCACTGCCTTGGTGGAGGAAGTGTGTCACTGTGGGGGTGGGCTTTGAGGGCCTATGCTCAAGCTCACTCAGTGTGGAAGAGACCCTCCTCCTGGCTGTCTGTGGAAGATAGTCTCTCCTGGTTGCCTTCGGCTCAAGACATAGCACTCTGGCCTGGAAGATGCCATGCTTCCTGCCATGATGATAATGGACTGAACCTCTGAACCTGTAAGCCAGCCCCAATTAAATGTCCTTTGTAATAGTTGCCTTCAGCTGGGCAGTGGTGGCGCACACCTTTAATCCTAGCACTTGGGAGACAGAGGCAGGCGGATTTCTGAGTTCGAGGCCAGCCTGGTCTACAGAGTGAGTTCCAGGACAGCCAGGACTACACAGAGAAACCCTGTCTCAAAAAACAAAACAAAGTGTTGCCTTCATCATGGTGTCTTTCCACAACAATAGAACCCTAACTAAGACAGCCCCCCAAATCCACCTCCCCCTGTGATTCTTTCATCTAAGTAAGTGACTTCCCCACACTGTCCTGGAACTCCATGCACCCTACTTGTGACTTGTCAGTAGCATTAGGAAAATCATCCTAAGTCACTCGGATTTTCTCTATCTACTTTGTCACCTGCTGAGTCCCCAGCCACCCTTCTTACCACATAACATAACAACCAGAGCTGTTATGGAGCTTCTTGCTCCCACTTTCCCTATATAATCTATTCTTACAGGATCACAACCTTCCTTTAGCTACAGGCAAACTTCGAATAAAATATGAATTCCCTGCCCTTCTGAAAAACAGCTCGCAAACCCAAGGCTAGGCTGACTTGGGTGTGCCCGCCTCTCTGTCCTCCACCTTCTTCTTCAGTGTTCTTCCTGTGACTCTGCTGCCTTGTCACACCCACCCCTTGTGATTTTGGCACCTTTAGCTGTGGTAAGCCCTCACACCCAGGGTGTCTGGCTCCTTTTACCAAGCTAGCCCCAACTCAAAGGTCACTTCTGTTAGACATTGCTACTTGCCCAATCTAAAGCAGCCACTTTGCCTCTGAGCCCTTCTCCATCGCCTCTCTACTGTTTTCTCCACAGCATTTGCAGCAGCCTGAGATTCTCGGCTACTTCTTCCAAAGTCTTGCTTTCTTCTGAAATTTACGTGCTTGTGGGAAATTTACGTGCTCCAACCTTGTCTCCCTTATTCAAAACTGTTGCCTAGTGTCTAGACTAATATCTGGCCTGGAGTGGGAATTCCACAAATATTTCTTGTGTGAATTAACCTTGTTAACCTGCCTTCTTCACATAAGTCTAGAGCAGAGCTTTTTTTTTTTTAAACATATATCCTCAAATGGTCTATAAAAGAGTTCAAAAAGTATATGAATTCAAGGAAAATCATTAGATATTTAGTTTCACTAAAATTCCAACCACCCAAACCACATTAATATTAGTGATATACACTTTAATATCAATATATGTGATATAATCTCATACCATATTACATCCTGTCAGATATCCTGAACATTATTTTTGTTCACCATTACTTCAAAAGTACGATAGTTATCATCTTGCTGCTGAATTGATATATAGTGTATTAATTAAATAGTATAGTGCTGGGTGGTAGCTCAGTGCTACAGCACTTGCCTAGTATATACAAGGCCCTGGGTTCAATCCTAACCACCATAAAATGAATAAACAAACAAACAAAGCACATAGAGCATTACTCCATAAAAATGAACTGAACAGTTAATATCAAATTAATATATTTGTAACCCCATATATTTTATATTTTAAAAATCAACCTGAAAAGGAGCCCATAAATCAATCAGAAGTTTCCCATAAAAAGATAAAGAGTTGTACTGTCCAACATTGTAGCTACCACATGGGTACCACGTGGTCCCAAGTGTCATTTAAATTTAACTATAGATGATTAAAATTAAATTCAAATTTCAGCCCTGTAGAGGCACCAGCCACGTTTCAAGTTCTTGAGAGACACCTGAGGTTAATGGCCGCCATGGTGGATGAGCCCATACGGAGGATGCTCATTATTTAGAAGGCTCTCTAGGTAGAACCGTTTTGGCATGTAAGGCTTCACATGTGATCTGGTTCTTCTCCACCATGCTTTATCCACAGTCAATCAGTAATACTAGTGGTAAAATGGGAACAAAGACACTTTCTCCCAAGAGTTTTACATATGAACTTTTAGCGTGGCTGGAGCATCATTCTCACCCCATTGTCCAGAGAACGGAGTGTGCCAGGGCAGTGGGGCAATGCAGGTACTCCTTGACTTATCATGGGATGATATTACAATGAATTCTCCATACGTTGGAAATGCCCATAGATAGACAACCCTTGTAAGTCAACAATGCTCTGACCACACCTAACTTAGCAACGGTCTTCCGTTGCTTCACTGGTCTTCCCTTGCATTGCTTGGTGACTGGGATGCAGCTGGCTGACATCAGCCTCCATCACTTGAGTATCATAATAGCATGCTGCTATCCCAGCACAAGAACAAAGTCAAAGTTGGTGATAGGGTTTCTAAATGTGCTTTTCTTTTGCACTATCCTGATGTTGGAAAGTGTAAGCCGAGCCATCCCGAGTTGGAGACCATCGCTATCAGTTTTCCATCATCCTCAGCTCCCTATCCTGGCCCAGAGGACATAACTAAGGACTGGATGGAGAATTCAGAATAGAACAACTAAAGTCCCAGGCCAACAGATGCAGAGATCTGCTAGCACCCATTTCCTGAACTCATGTGGGAAAATATGGCCATGCAGGACACATTATAGATCCCTTGCCAGCTGAGCCTGGAAAGATTTGCTGGATTCCAGAAAGTCCAGAGTCCAAGAACTCAAGATGGGCTTGAGTCCTCAAGGAGGACATTTTGCCCTATCCAAGTCAGGGGAGAACAGACCATACATAGTATTCAAGAGATACCTCAGCAGCGAACTTCCTCCACATAGCCTGGGCTAACAGCAGGCCAGCTACTCTACAAATGCTAGCAGGCTCATAGCTATGAACCACTACGACTCAAGGGATCCCTCCCTCCCCTAGTGACCAAAGTTCTGGAAATTCCCCATAGACAGACCCCATCTTGGAGAGGGACAGGAAAGTGTAGTGTCACCTGGAAAAACTGAATCACGTACAACGACAGAGTACTAGAATAACCCAAGTCTACTAGCTGGACCAAACTTCAGTCCACTGGCACCTCTGTTAGTCATCAGTGTGGGCGTTGGGGGACATTAAAAGACTCTGGGTCAGTTGTAGGAAGTTCTGCAGTACCTTTTTTTTTTTTTTTTACACTTGAGTCTGGTGTGAGTAAGCCTGAGACTGCTTCTGTTCTAAATCATGAAGCCCCTTGATTGGTCAAACCATGACCTAAATGGATATGGTGTCATGTGCCTTTAGTCCCAGCATTGAGGAAGCAGTGGCCAGCAGATGCATGTAGTGAGTTCAAGGCCAGCTTTGTCTACATAACAAGTGACAAGTTCTAGGCTAGCCACGTATACAATGGTGAGACAGTTTCCAAAGCAAAGCACAACATGGCTCATGGCATCTTCTGATACGTGATGAAGGCAGTTCTTCTCAGTCCTTCTCATCGAAAGGGAACAGGGATATATCAACTACTTGACCAGAGTCCCAGGGTCCTTCCCTATGTCTTCTTTCATCCCTATGCCAAGGAAGCCTAGGGACCCTGGTTTTCCAGTCTACCTCATTAGAGCATGGAGTCTGCATTTAATCATTGTTCACGTTTGCATTTCCCTATATTCTGCCTGTTCTGGGTTAAAACCCTTCATCCGATTCACAGTCACCAGGAACCTCAGATGATTTTAATCTGAGTATGGTCTGTCCCCTCTAAAGCTGATGCTGAACTTTGATTGATATTGTGATAGTGCTTCGATGTTGGATCCTTATGAAGTGATGGGATTATAAGGGGGAATGCACATTTTCCCCTAGCCAGTAAATCCACATTCTTATGGGGTGAGATTAGTTACCATGGTAGCAGGGTGTTATAAATTGTGTTTTGTCTCTTCTGCATGTGCTTGCCCATTTTACCTCTTACCGTGTTACAAGCCTCTTGCCAGAGCGACCATCATGCCTTTGAACTTTCAGAAACCACAACTGTGAACCACACATTTATTTTATTCATTTATTTATTTATTTATTTATTTATTTATTTATTTATTTTTGAGACAGAGTTTCTCTGTGTATCCCTGGCTGTCCAGGAACTCACTCTGTAGACCAAGCTGGCCTCGAACTCAGAAATCCACCTGCCTCTGCCTCCCAAGTTCTAGGATTAAAGGCGTGCGCCACCACCACCCGACTTTTTTTCTTTTCTTTAAAGAATTACCTTTTCTTGTCTACTTTTTTTATAGCAGCAACAACAATTATAGCAGCAACAACATCAACAACAAACAAATAAACAGACTAATACAAGGGGTTTTGCAGATTTAATTAGTTGAGAGGTTGACCACCTCTTATATGAGCTCATAGTCCCTAAATATAATTAATGTTCTTATGATAAGAGGTGAGAACACACCTACAAAACTCAAACCCAGGAATGCCAACATCTGATACAGGCAGATGAAGAATGAACCAAGAAGAAGGTGCTTGGTAGATAATCAGTGGGACCGTGCTTGCCTAGCGTGTGTGGAACCCTAGTTAGTCCCCAGTACCACTGGTAGGAGTAGAGAAGCCAAAAGGGACTTTACTAATAACACCTTTGAACACTACGGGATGACCCTTCCCAGTTTCCTAACTCCTCTGCCCAGTTCCTGAACCAAGGAACTTTTCATCTAAGCTCCTTGTCTCTCCTGCTTCATCTCTCCGGACAAAGAAAGGCACATGACCCAACACAGAGACCTACAGGGCACTTCTGACCTAGTCACCTTCTGTATCTGCCTAGAGAGTCAATTCTCTTGAGGCTCAAGTCAAGCTTCCCTTCCTTAGAGACCACGGATACTGGGAGCTGGTGCGTAGAGAGTCTAGGAAAGGCTCTTAACACTACCAGGAAACACCTTGATTTATCATCATATACTTCCCTTACACACAAACACACACACACACACACAAATACACATATACATACACAAACACAAAGCAAATGAATACATTAAAAAAAAAAACTCTACTACTTTTTCTGTGAAAGAAGATGATTTAACTAATTAGTTACATAAAACCCAAGCCTTACAGGACATCTGCAGTATTTATTCACTGAGTGACTATAGCTCCTACCTACCATTCACCAAACCCCACAACTTTCATGGTTCGTTTGGTTCTAACTGCAGGTGTAACTTTAATCTTTTTCAAAGCCTACTTTTAATGATGGCTCTTAAGCACATTACCCTCCCTTTTAGCCCACCACCCACCAGAGGTAGTGGAAAAGAAAGGATACAGGGAAAGTGGACCTGTTTAGAAATGGTTTGCAACTCCTGTCTGTATTGTCTGGCAGTTGAGTTCACAGATTAGCAATGGCAGTTCAAGCCACTCTCAAACACTTCATGGACACACCAGCGGTCCAGTTTGGTAGAGTCAGGATAACAAACACGAATCAGCAGTGGTGGTACAACCTAACAGAGACAGCCAGACCTCAGCCTTGGCAGGAGTCGGCAGGAGGGACCCAGAGGGTACACTGGGAGAAGTTCTCAGCTGTGCCTCTCTCAGTGAAGCAAAGACTAGCAAAGACACGAGACCCACAAGAGTCGCACAGCTCGATGTATAAGCAAGCCTGGCCCCACCTCTGTCACTGTCATTGGGCCTATTTATACCCTCCAAACATCTCCAATCCTCCGTGGGTCTTGCCTCTCAGCACACGAGTCTGTCTCAGCTGACATCACTCTGCCAATCAGCCTGAGTTCACAGAAGTGGCAAGAAGCTACAGCGCGCCACCAGAAGAATTTTGGTGCATTTCTCTCTATGGAGTCCCGACAAATGGAGCTCAACTACACAGTGTAAGGCAGAACAATACATGCGTGTCATCAGGAAAGAATCCTTCATCATATGTCCTTTCACGTGCTTGCTTTAGCAGAACATCCTCTCTCCTGTGTCTGCTTCAGCGAAATGTTCTCTCATGAGTCTGCCTTAGTCTTTCACCTGTGCCTGCTTCAGTGAAACATTCTTTCACATGTTTGCCTTAGCAAAACACCATCCAACACAATGGACTCTCCAAAGAATCCTTAAGTTCTTATATAGGTCCTTTCAAAGATTCTCTTAGAAAAAAAAAATGTGTAAGAATCTTGTTCCCTTCCCATTCTCCTCCCCTCAAAGGGTCTGGATCAAGTCTAGTGTTTTCCTGAGGAAATGGTAGATTATAGCTGCTGACCAGAAGGCAAGAGTTGAGTACAGTACATAAACAAATGGTACAGACACTGACAGGGGATTCCTATAGGGAATGACTCCCACAGTAATATTTTATTACACTTATTTATTTAGACACAGAGTGTGTGCCACAGTGCGTGAATGGAGGTCAAAGGTCAACTTTCAGCGCTCAGTTCTCTCCTTCTACCATGTGGCTTCTGGGGCTTGAACTTAGGTCATCAGGCTGGGAGGCAATGGACCATCTTACCAGCCCAATAATACTTTTTGAGACAAAGTGTCATTGTATCCCAGGCTAGTTTAGGGACGATGGCCTTGAAGTCCCATCCTGCTGTCTCCACCTCTAAGTGCCAGGGCTCCCATAAGTACTGGCTTTTATGCAGTACTTATGAAGGAACCCAGGGCTTCATGTACACGAGGTGAACAGTCTACAAACTGAGTCACACCATCAATTCCATTCATATAATTTTAAAGGACACTTCTGACTGCCCACTGCCATTTGCATGTTTTAAAATTTTAAGGAGCTGTGGCGACTCAAGGCTTGGTCTTGGGGAGACATAGTAATTAAAGCATAAGAACTGTTCACAGAATTTCACATGGAAAAATGTCTCCGATGCAGTCATTATGACATGGGTTTGGATATGCCACCTCATTCCATGAGACAGAGTTGGGAGGAAATGACTTAGTCATTGGGGAGGCAGAACCAAATTCCAAGAAAACATAAAACACATGCTTGGGGGAACACCTTTGAAGATGCCACATTTACCTCGGGCTGAACATTGTTTCCATAATGGGGGTGGGGAGGGGTTATTCACCTCCACTTGAGAGGAGACAGGCAAAATGACTACTTTAGTCAATGAGTTTCAGATTTTACATTTTCCTAAGCTTTTGGCTTTCCTGACTATCCAGGCCAAAACAAAACAAACACTTTAAGGAGGGAGGCCTCTGATGCTTCTGATTGTTTATTATGACGAACCAGACATTAAGGTGCCTCTATGATCCTCGCCCCCTGGAATGCACACTCCTGCAAAATCCCCCTCCCCTGGCATGTAGTTGCTTTAGAACATGGGAAACATCTGGAATTTCACTCCGTTATGATTCCATGACGTTATGCAGGACACAGTTCAAGTCTCTGACTCTCTAAGCACACTGAGAACTCAGACTTCTACCAGTCTTAGGTTGAAACGAGACAGAAAACTCCAACACACTGAGTCCGGAAGCACACCTCTCTGTCACCAAGTGCCAGATGAGACTCGGCCGTGGTGATGACTTCATTGCAGCCTCAGAGGACCTGGCCAGCCTGTTGTGAGATGCCCAGCAACATAGAACTGCAGTTACCTGTTCTATAGCACCGAACACTGAATACACTTACCTCGGCCAACCTGTTGTTTTGACCCCATATTCTTACACTGGGTTTATCTCTCTGAAAGTCTGAAAACTATTGGTCTTGGTTGTTTTCACCATCCGTGTAAATTATGGCACAAACTCAAGGACACTCTTGTCTTCAGATAGAACTGCCAGGCCACACCATCAGAGAAAAGCCACACGTGGCCAATAGTGCTTTTTCCTTCGCCAGCAGTGAAGACAGCCTAAGAAACTGAGCAGCAGATGACTCTCAAACCCTTCTTCAGAATGGAACATGATCTACAACTTGGCTCAAAATGTCTATCTCATTGCTGATGGTCCTATATGTGGAGGCTTTGAGGGGGCATGGTTGGAATAGGATGTAAGCTCTAAATACATGTATACGATTTGACCTAAGAATATAGCTAGATAAATGTCCCAAATGTAAAGCCTGGGTATGTGTTCCAGCAATGTTCCTAAGAACAAGAAAGCAGAAAACAGATTGATTGGATCAAAGTTACGAGAGGTTGAATAATGTAGACCCACCTAAATAGTTTGTGGCTTTATAATTTTTGGTCATAGAATAATGTATGCAAAAGTAAAAAGATAACATACATGTTATGTGTTTATTTTCTAGCTATGTCCTCTATATTTCTAGTTATGTTTGCATGTATCTTTTGAAATTTTGTAGGTTTATGTTGTTGTTATTTCTAAGTGGTGTTACCCGTTTCTAAATTCTGATCTCCAGGGAGGCTGGGTGTTGTTAGTGGTCCAGGGAGACCTGTGTGTGTTCCTGGCTGGTGCTAAGAACATCATCCTGGCAAAGAAAATCTGCCTTTTCCCACTTATGTCCCTCAGGGAGTCTGCCACATGACTGGGACTCCAGCTGCCACCCTTTTTCTGCCCAAGTTCACTCCACTGACTCATACTTCAACAACCACGCTAGTTTCAAAAGATATGTTTTTACCACAGCAGTGTGTTCATATCAGTCACCAAATGCTATACAGAAGGTCCAGCCTGTGTCACCCAACCATAGCTCTGTGCTGGATGCTAGAGACAGAGATAACTTTGTATGTTTAGGCAGCCAAGGAGTTGAAGGCCGGGGAAAATACAAATACAGATCATGACTATTATCTATTTTTTTGTTGTTGTTGAAAAAAAAAAAAAGGTCAAAACGAATTTGTTGTGCATTTTAACTATTCATTTAGGAAATAAAATTGGGCTGTTTAATTTGCCTTTTTTTCCTTCTTCCTTTACATTTTTCCTAGAAGTCCTTTAAGAGGAAAAGATGTACACAGTTTGGGAGAGAAGGGTTGGTACCCGCCCCCCCCCCCCGCCCCGGGCCCCCCAGGCTCAAGTTTTCAATGCTTGCTCTCCAGCTAGTAGCACTATGTGGGCAACCTGGGGCCACTTGGGAAGTTGCCAGTGGCTGGTGGTTGAAGGTTGTGGTTGGTCTTTGGTTCTAGTCACTCTCTGCTTCCTGTCTACCACGATGTGAACAGCAATCACATCTACCACTGCCCCGAACTCAGCTGCTCTGGCATCATGAGCCAAAATAAATCATTTCTCCCTTTGGTGGTTTCTGTCTGGTGTTCTGTCCCAGTGATGCAGGCGTAATTAATACAGTTAGGATGAAAAGTAGTCGCTCAACAGAAAACTCAACATGTTCACAGATGAAAGGCATCCTACCAGCCAGCTTCTCATCCATGGGATGGGAATGCAGGGCAAGAGCATTTCTTCCCCCTAAATAACATGAGGTGGGTTACCCCAGCTGAGACTACTCTACTTGGGAGTCATGGTTTGGTGAACAAGATAGATGATGTAAGACTCCTGGGTCAGAGATTCAGGACAGCTCATTCCTTACAGCATTAGCAGTGTCCATCACAGTAGCACCTGGCAGCTTCCGGCCTTGGCTGCTTTTCTCATCACCATGACAACATACCTGAGAGAATAACTTAAGGGAGGAAAGAGCACTTTCTGGTTCACAGTTTCAGAAACATCATTCTGTCATGGGAGGGAAGGTGTAGTGGGACAGAGCTGTCTGTACTGTGGTGGCTCAGAAGCCAAGAGAAAGGAATGGACCAGAACATGGCACAGACCCCAAGGATCCACACCTGGTGACAATTCCTCTCGATGAGCCTCATCTCCAACGTTGTACCCTCTTTGTGTGCGTGTGCGTGTGTGTGCATGTGTGTTTGTGTGTGTTTGTGTGTGTGCATGGGTGACCTGGGTATAGCGCCCCATGTTTGGAAAGTCAGAAGAGGGTGTTAGCTCCCTGCAACTGGAGTTACACGTAGCTGTAAGCCACCTGACCTGGGTGCTGGGAACTGAACTCAGGTTCTCTGGAAGAGCAGCAACCATTCTTAACTGTAGAGCCATTTCTCCCGTCCAGACTTGCATCATCTTTAAATACTACCATCACATTACAAGTCAAGGGGTTAGTACATTTGTTAGATCAGGAAACACCCCGAATCACAATCTAATCACCTTTGGAAGCACTGTGACAGGCACAAATGGACATTGATAATCCCCTAGGTGTGTCTCTGTCTAATCAAGTGAACAATTAAGATTAACCTTCTCTCTCTCTCTCTCTGCTTCCCATATATGCAAGGTAAAAATAAGAGTAACCCTTTACCGACTGGCAATTGTAACAGAAGCAGAAACTGACCTTAGAAGCTGGAGTATTTCACAGGAACAGGGAACTTCTGACCTTTGTTTTCCAGTGAAAGTCTATGTTTGGCTTCCAAGCTGCTCCCAAAGACTCGAGAGCAGTGGTTCTCCACCTGTCTAATATTGCAACCCTTGAAGACAGTTCCTCCTGTTATGTAACCCCAATTATTTTCGTTGCTACTTCATAACTAAAATTTTGCTACTGTTATGAATCATAATATAAATACCCGTGTTTCCTGATGGTCTTATTACAACCCCTGTGAAAGGGTCTTTCGATGCCAAAGGGGTATCAATCTACCAGTTGAGAACCTCTGTTCTGGAGAAAGCTGGTCAGTATCCCTTTGCACAAGATACACAGAAACTGGAGACCCAGAGATGACCAGTCTCCACACACCCTTTGCCAATACCGGCTGCTCAGAGTCCATAACTCAAAATAAAGGGAGTAGTGGAAGACATTCTTTTGCATTCTATTTTATTTTAGGTTATAAAACAGCCTAGGCCTATCTTTGACTTCCCTATACCCTCTCACAACTTCCTCAACTGTGGGGGTTTGAATAGGTATGGCCCCCATAGACTTAAGTGTTTTAATGCTTGGCCCACAGGGAATGGCACAATTAGAAGGCATGGCATTGTTGGAGTGGGTATGGCTTTGTTGGAGGAAATGTGTCACTGTGGGGGTGGGCTTTGAGTTCTCCTATGCTCAAGCTATGCCCTGTGTGGCACACAGTCTCCTTTTTCTGCCTTAAGATCAAGATGTAGAACCCTCTTTCTCCAGCATCACATCTACCTGAACTCTGCCATGCTTCCTACTATAATGATAATGGACTGAACCTCTGAAACTGTAAATTTTGTAGCCCCAATTAAATTTTTTAGTTTATAAGAGTTGCCTTGGCCATGGAGTCTCTTCACAGCAATAAAATCCTAAGATGTCAAGTAACCCTTGCCCTTTGTCCTCTGCACAGCTTTTTCAGTGACCCTTGCCTGGTTTGCTCCCTGAGCCAGGCCTCATCCCTCTGTCTTTCCACCCTCAATATCACTCAGAGGTCACCTGCTCTGAAGTTTATTCTCTTTTGACTCCATCCTAACATCTTCATATCCTTATTTATGTTTAACACACTTATGGTATGCTCAGGAACTATCGGTATTAACTCATTTGGTGTTTGCAGCAACCCTAGAGGGAGTGCTGTTCTACTCTGTTCTTCAGGGGAAGACTTGTGTAGACCCTTACTTTACATCTTTAAAGTCTGCTACTATTATTATTGTGAGCAGACATGATGTGTGGGAGGGGTTGCCTGCGTCATGACGTACATGTGAAGGTCAGAGGACAGTGTTAGAGGGTGAGTTCCTTACACTTCTATGTGGGTTCAGGGAAGGAGCTCAGGTTGCTAGATAACGCAGCAAGTGCATCACTCGGTAAGCCTTCTTGCCAGCCCACAACACTCATTTTAATAAAACACATCTACTTTCATGGGATTGTAGCTAAAACTTGGAATGATTCTAGAAATGTTTTGAGGCTGCATAGGAGAACGGAAACTGAGTCTAGCTACTGCTGTAGTACTCTAATTGCCAGCATCTCAAGACAATGAAGAACATATTCATCCCCTCCAGGCACTCTCCCAGAATTTCCACATGTGGTCAGGGTACAGGGAGTTTCAAGACCTTGGCTGATATTCTCTGAGTGACTGGCTGGTTCTTTTCCTAAAGCAGGACCCTATGTACTTACTAGTGTTTCTGCAGCCCCAGGCCCAGGTTCTCTGGAGGGAAGGAGTGTCAAATATGTGTTGGTGACTGGGTGCAGAAGGATGGATGGATGGATGGATGGATGGATGGATGGATGGATGGATGGA
>JADRCD010176758.1:0-18901 GCA_019843815.1 Montemys delectorum
TAGTCCAAAATTTAAGGAAGTCAGGGCATGCAAAAATGCTGCAGGCGGGAAAAGAAGCAGGGAATGTGGAGGAACACTGCTTGCTGCCATGCTCCAATGGCTCAGTTACATTTTTCTTATATAACCCAGGATCACCTGTTTAGGAGTAGCATCCTAAGATGGGCAGGTATTCCTACATCCATAGTTAATAACAAAAAAGTCTCACAGAGTTGCTTGTAGGCTAATGTAATACAGGAATTTTCTCAATTGAAGTTCTATTTCTTAGATCTTATTAGCTTGTGTAAAGTTGGCAAAAACTAAGCAACACAAATTACCTCCCTTGTCAACTTGATACAAAAATACAACACACTTTTCTCACAGAATTGCCTTTATTGCTTATGCAGATTCTGATGACCTTTGCCAAGTTTCACTTCAGGGATGCTGACCTCTTCTGTGTCACAACTGACTTCTCAGCCAAAAGCTCTTTTACATCAATTGTACAAGGAAGGTAAAAGTTACAAAGGCAGGCCTCTCTTGATCACATTACTCTCAACATTACCTTCAAAGTTCTCACAATAGCTCATCATGCTATCAGTGATCAATGACATTTCCTTTTCCAACGTTCTGAAATTGTTCAAAAACAAAACAAACAACAACAACAACAAAAATCAAAACAAAAAATAAACATGGTCATGAGTACCCTTGCAACATTTCTCTTTTGTTACCAACCTATTTCCCTGAGTGGTTTCTATTTCTGTAATAGACAATCTGGCCCTAAGCAACCTGGAAAATAAAGATGTGTTTGTTCACTTTCTATTGATGTGATAAAGATCATGACAAAAAGCACCTAGGGAAGTGGTTTATTGGGCTTAAATATCCTGAGTGTGATGGCTGATCTTGATTGTCAACTTGACTACATCCAGAATCAGCTAAAACCTAAGCACCTGGGGACCCAATGAGTAATTATTGTGATCTGATCATTTAAGATATGAAAGCCCCCTCTTAATCTGGAATATTCGAGGTTGGAATGCCAACCATAACTCTGACTCACACCCTCTGTTAGTGGTTCCCATAAAAGATACAGAAGAAGTTAATCTTTGCAACTCCTTCCATGGGTATTTGATTCCCCCTTTTAAGAAGGAATGAAATGTCCACCTTTTAGTCTTCCTTCTTCTTAAGTTTCTTGTGGTTTCTGGGTTGTTCATCCTGTATTCTGAACTTCTGGGCTAATAACCACTTATCAGAGAGTGCATACCATGTGTGTTCTTTTGTGATTGTGTTACCTCACTCAGGATGATACTCTCCAGATCCATCCATTTTCCTAAGAATTTCATAAATTCATTCTTTTTTTATAGCTGAGTAGTACTCCATTGTGTAGATATACCACAGTTTCTGTATCCATTCCTCTGTTGAGGGACATCTGGGTTGTTTCCAGTTTCTGGCTATTATAAATAAGGCTGCTATGAGATTAACTATGGAGCAGAGACTGAAGGAGGGACAAGCCAGTCTAAATATAGCTATCTCCTGAGAGGCTCTGACAGTACCTGACTAATACAGATATAGAGGCTCACAGCCATCCATTGAACTGAGTACACCACGGTCCCCAATGAAGGAGTTAGAGAAAGGTTCTATGGAGCTGAATGTTTTGCAGCCCCTTAGGACGAACAACAATATGAACTAACTATTACCCTCAGAGCTCCCAGGGACCCAACTGCCAACCAAGGACTATACATGATGGGACTGATTGTTCTGGCAGCATGTGTATAGTAGAGGATTGCAAATTCAATCATCAATAGGAGGAGAGGACCTCAGCATTGTGAAGGTTTTGTGCCCCAGTGTAGGGGAATGCCGGGCCAATAAGTGGGAGAGGGTGGGGTGGCAGGCATGGGGATGGGGGAGGCAACAGAAGTTTGTTCTTGTTTTTGTTTGTTTGTTTGTTTGTTTGTTTGAGAGGAACTTGGGAAAGGAGAAATTGACATGCAAATAAAGAAAATACCTAAAAAAAAAAAAAAAAGATACAGAAGAAGGAAGCTTTCGGGTCTTCCCTGCTTGCTCTTAGTCTCAGTGGCAAGTCTATGTATCCTGTACATAAGGTCTTCCTGAAATAGTGTGAGAAACTACGTTTTCATCATTTTAATATAGAAATGAATAAATAGCAGCAGCTTTAGGAAAATTCCGTGGGACTACAGGACCAAATTTTGACACACACATACTTGGATTCCTGGCCTTTCCATTTGAATACAGCCATTCTACTTGGATGAAAGAGGGTAAGCCACTTTTGAGAGCTCTTACTAGGACACCTTGTCAAATTCCGTTGAGGGAGGCCAAGGCAAGAACCTGGAGGTAGGAGCTAATGCAGACACTCTGAAACCATTTTGACTGTAAGCTTGATGCTCAAAGCTTGCTCAGTCTATGCAATTATACAACCAATATACAATTATACAAATTTAGGACCACAAGCCTTGGGTGGCATAGTCCCGACCAGGCTTGACCTGCTCACACCTATCATTTATCAAGACAATTCCTCCCAGAATTGTGTACAGGCAAACTGATTGAGGCATTTTCCAAAAAAGATTCAAGAGGCAATTTCTAAATTATATTCCTCTTCCAAGATAAGCCTAGATTTGTCAAATTGACAAACAACAAAAAAATCTACAAAAATACCTCATCAAAAATAGAATGAAGGGGTTTATTTTTATCAGACACTTCCATGTCACACTCAGTGGCTAAGTGAAGTAGGAGCAGGCACTCAAGCAGTAAGGCAATCAATCTGTAAGCTGGAACGAAGGAACCAACACCAAGAGAAAGAAGTGACTTACTGGTATGGTCTTGTTGTTTACTAGTCTTCATTATTAACAAAGTCCATGATCAGCTTTGTAGGTGTACCAACACCCACTGTGGGTTGGGCTTTGCAATACTAGTTATTAATTTTTTCTTTTCTTTTTTTTTTTTTTTTTTACAGAGATTGGTTGTAGGCCAATCTGGTGGAGGCAATTTCCCAATTGCAATTCCATCTTCCCTGATGTCTCTTGCCTGTGTGATGTTGACAAAAGTAATAAGCTTCATCTAAGGTGGTAACATTTCTCTTTTCTGCTATTTCCTATTTTATGTGATATTATCTTTGAGAAAAGAAAATATACTTGACTTTTGCTTATATTAAAGTTTAGTTTTTCTGTAAATGATCAACAGATTATCGAATATTATTTTCTGTAAATAATGAGTAGATCATTACTGTATAAATCAACACATCTACTAGTCAGATGCTGAGAAAATGAGCTAACATTTAGGTAAGTATAAGTAAATGTGAAAGAATGAGAAGAATTAGATGCACAAATCTTGCCTACAGATGTAAGAAAATCAAGCAATTTTTAGGTGGAAGACTGAGTAACATAAAGGGAGTGTTGGATGACTTATATTTTATTTAAAAGGAAAGAACATAAAGGGTTCTGAATAATAAAAATATATTGTTCCATTCTTTGCACATCAATTTACTTATGATGGTTCCAGACTATATGCTGTGTGAAATACTAAGTTTAAGTACTGACTTTTAATGTTGAGTATTATGTTCACAAAACATTGAATACAATCTTACAGTTGTAGAAAATCTTGAACTCTTGGGATTCATCAGAATGAAGATCTGCATTCTACACATCCTCAGGAAAATCTCTAATTAAACTCAACAAGTCATTCACAAAAAGAACACAGGCAGTAGCAGAGTAAATTGTTGATAATCAGAATGCTTCCCCAAAAAGTAAGTGGATAAGTGACAGACTGGAGATTGAAAATTACTAGTTTTCTTAGTAGTAGTATTTTATTTATTTATTTATTCCAGTCATTGTCCCTGCTTCCTCTTCCCCCTCCCACAGTTCCTTATCCCATTCCTCATCCAACTTGACTGCAAGAGGGAACTACCTCCTTTTCAGGCCTCCAGCTTTCACGGGACCTCAAGTCTCTAAAATATTAAGAGCATCTTCTCCCAATGAGGCCTGACCAGGCAGGCCTTTGCTACATATGTGCCAGTGACCTTGGACTTCCCCATGTTTACTTCTGGTTGGTGGCTCAGTCTCTGGGAGCTATCAAGGGTCTGCATTAGTTTGGACTGATAGTTTTCCTATTGCATCTCTCTCCTCTTCAGCTTCCTTTTTCAATCCTTTTCCTTATTCAACCACAGGGGGTCCCTGACTTCAATTAAAAGTTGAGTCTAATTATCTACTTCTGACTCAATCAGCTACTGATAGGCCAGGAGACAGGCATGCCAGGTTCCTGTCTGTAAGCATATCATAGCATTAGTAATAGTGTCAGGCTTTGGTGCTCTCCCATGAGGTAGATCCCAAGTTGGGAGGGTCAAAGGACCGCCTTTCCTTCAGTCTCTTCTCCATTTTATTTTCCTGCAGTTCTTTTAGACAGGAACATTTCTGGGTCAGAAATTTTGATTGTGGGTTTCTCCACTGATTGGGCATCTTATCTAAGATCACTCCATTGAGTTCCGAGAGTCTCTCATCTCCCAGGTATCTGGTACTTTCTGGAGACCCACCCCCCACTCCCTGATGCTGCTTGGAGATTCATTCTCTTGGCCCCTTGGCCTTCTCTCCTGGCCCCTTGGCCTCATAACTGAACCCCTTTTTCCCCACTCCTTTTTCCCTTCTTCTTCCCCTCTCCCATTGAGATCCCTCCTTCCCTATGCATTCAGTGATTATTTCCTACCTCCTTCTAAATAGAACTAAAATATCCTCACTTTGGTCCTTCTGCTTGTTATACTTACTATGGTCTGTGGCTTTATATCCCAGGTATTTAGTAATTTGACTAATATCCACTAGTCAGTGAGCATATACCATGTATATCCTTTTGGATTTGAGTTACCTCAGTCAGGACTATATTTTATGGTAATATTTATTTCTATGCAAAATTCATGATGTTCTTTTTTTAATAGCTGAATAATACAACATTGCATAAATGAACCACACTTTATATATCCAGTCTTAGGTTGAGATAGATCTGGGTTGTTTCCAAGTTCTTGCTATTAAAATTAAAGATGCTATGAACATGGCAGAGCACATGTCCTTGTGGAAAGGTGTGGAATCTTTTGGGTATATGACTTAGAGTGGTATAGTTGGGTCTTCAGGTAGATCTATTTCCAGTTTTCTGAGGAACAGCCAGATTGATCTTCGGAGTAGTCGCACCAGTTTGCAATCCCACTAGCAATGGAGGAGTGTTCCTCTTTCTCTACATCCTTGCCAACATGTGCTGTCACTTGAGTTTTTGATCTTAGCCATTCTGATTGGTGTGACAGGGAATCTCATGGTCTTTTTGATTTGCATTTCTCTGAAGAGTAAGGACTTTGAACATTTCTTTAAGTGCTTCTCAGCCTTTTGAGATTCTTCTGTTGATAATTCTCTGTTTAGACCTTTACTCCATTTTTTTTTAATTGGGTTGTTTGGGTTTGGGAAGGTTAACTCCTTGAGTTCTTTATATATTTTGGATATTAGCCCTCTGTCAGATGTAGAATTAGTGAAGATATTTTCCCAACCTTTAGGTTGCAGATTTGTCCTATTGATGGTGTCTTTTGCCTTATAGAACATTTTTAGTTTCATGAGGTTCCATTTATCTACTATTGATCTTAGAATCTGATCAATTGGTGTTCTGTTCAGGAAATTTCCCACAGTGGCAATGATTTCAAGGCTCTTTCACAATTTCTCTTCTATTAGCTTCAGTGCTTCTGGTTTTATGTTGAGGCCCTTGATCCACTTGGACTTCAGTGTTATGCAAGGTAACAAATATGGGTCTATTTTCATTTTTCTACATACACACAACCACTTAGACTAGCACCATGTATTGAAGATGCTTTCCTTTTTCTGCTCTGTGTTTTTGGATTCTTTGTCAAAGATCAAATGTTCATAGGCATGTGGGTTTATTTCTGTGTCTTTAATTCTGTTCCATTGACCAACCTATCTGTCTCTGTACCAATACCATGTGGGTTTTGTCACTATTGCTTTGTAATACAGCTTGAGGTCAGGGATGGTGATTCCCCCTGCAAGTTCTTTTGTTATTGAGAACTGTTTTGAGTATACTGGATTTTTGTTTTTGTTTTGAGAATTGTTCTTTCCAAGTCTGTGAAGTTTTGTGTTGGAATACTGGGGGGGATCACATTGAATCTGTATAAGGCTCTTGGTAAGATGGTCATTTTCACTTGCTGTGTAAGAATTACACTATTTTATACTATTTGTGGTTAACGTGAAGGATTTTTTTCTCTAATTTCTTTCTTAGCCTGTTTGTCCCTTAAATAGAGGACTGCTTCTGATTTGTTGAGTTAATTTTATATCCTGCCACTTTGCTGAAGTTGTTTTTCAACTGTAGAAATTCCCTAGTGGAATTTTGGTCATGGCTTATATATACTATCTTATCATCTGCAAATAGTGATACATTGATCTTCTTTTCCAATTTGCATCACCTTGATCTCCCTTTGTTATGTAATTACTCTAACTAGAACTTAGAGAACTAACTATATTGAATAGATAGGAAGAGAGTGGACAACCTTGTTTTCTCACAGATTTTTAGGGTGATTTTTTTCTAGTTTCTTTTCATTTAATTTGATGTTGGCTGTTTGTTTGCTGTATATTACTTTTATTATGCTTATGTATGGCCCATGAATTCCTAATCTCTCCAAGACTTTTAAAATGAAGGGGTGTTGTATTTTGTCAAAGACTTTTTAAGCAATTAATAAGGTGATCATGTGGATTTTTCTTTAGATTGTTTATATAGTATATTGCATTAATGAATTTTCATATATTGAACCATCCCTGCATCCCTAGGATGAAGTCTACTTGATCTTGGTGAAGGATGGGTTTGATATGTTCTTGGATTTGGTTTGTGAGAATTTTATTGAGTATTTTTGCATCAAAATTATTTTTTAATTATTTCTTTTTTAATGTAATTCCTTTTTTATTAGATATTTTCCTTATTTTCATGTCAAATGATATCTCCTTTCCCGGTCCCCCCCCCAAAAAAAAACAGAAAAGAAAAGAAAAACAATAAAATAAAATAAAATAAAATAAAATAAAATAAAATATAAACCATGTTCTCTCCTTCTCCCCTTGCTCACTAACCCACCCTCTCCCACATCCTGGTCCTGGTACTCCCCTACACTGGGGCATAGAACCTTCACAGGACCAAGGGCCTCTCCTCCTATTGATGACCTACTAGGCCATCCTCTGCTATACATATGCTGCTTGAGCCATGAGTCCCACCATGTGTATTCTTCGGTTGGTGGTTTAGTCCCTGGGAGCTCTGAGGGTTCTAGTTTATATTGTTGTTTGTTCTAAGGGGCTGCAAACCCTTCAGATCCTTGGGTCCTTTCACTGGCTCCTTCACTGGGACCCTGTGCTCAGTCCAATGGATGGCTATGAACCTCTACTTGTGTATTAATCGGGCACTGGCAGAGCCTCTCAGGAGAAAGTAGATTGGACTGAAGTTCTCTTTCTTTGATGGGTCTTTGTGTGGTTTATGTGTCAGAGTAACTGTGGCTTCATAGAAGTTAGGTAGTGTTCCTTCTGTTTCTATTTTGTTCAATAGTTTGAGGAGTATTGGTATTAGATCTTCTTTGGGGGTCTAATAGAATTCTGTAATAAAACTATGTGGCTGTGTGATAATTATAATGACTGCTTCTATTTCCTTACAAATTATAGGGCTGTTTAGATAGTTTACCTGCTTTTGGTTTACCTTTGACTCATGATAATTGTCTAGAAAATCATCCATTTCCTCTAGATATTCCAGTTTTATAGAGTATAGGTTTTTATAGTAGGTTCTGATGATTTTTTAAATTTCTTCAGTTTCTGTTGTTATCTCTCCCTTTTCATTTCTTAGTGCTGTCTCTGTGACCTTTAGTAGTAGTTTCTAACTGGTTGATTTCATCCCTGAATTTGACTATTTCCTTCTATATACTCTTCTTATATGTGTTTGCTTCTTTCAGTTCTAGTGCTTACAGATGTGCTATTAAGTTGCATGAATGGGATCTTTCCAATTTGTTCATGGAGGCACTTAGTGCTATGAATTTTCCTCATAATACTGCTTTCATTTTGTCCCATAAAATTGGGTATGATGCATCATTTCATTGAATTTTCATTGAATTTTTTAAAGTCCTTGAGTTCTTTCTTTATTTCTTCCCTGACCAACTTATCATTGACAGAGACTTGTTTAGTTTCCATGAGTATGTGAACATCGTGTTATTTTGTTTTATTTTGTTCTTATTCTGTGAAGATTTGATAGAATACACAGGGTTATTTCAAACTTCTTTCATCTGCTGAGGCATTTTTATTAGTTATTTTATTTATTTACATTTCAAACGTTAGCCCTCCTCCCAGTTTCCACTCCACAAGCTGCCTATACCTGCCTCCCTCCCCCGCCTCTATAAGGATGCTCCTCCATCCACCCACCCACTCCTGACTCAGTGACCTATCCTGGGTCATTCCACAGGACACAGAACTCACCTCTGATGCCAGTTAAGGCAATCCTCTGCTACATATTCAGCTGGAGCCATGGGTATCCCCTGTGTACTCTTTGGTTGGTGGTTTAGTTTCTGGGAGCATTGAGGGGGGTCTTTTTGGGTGATATTGTTGTTCTTCCTATGAGATTGCAAATCCCTTCAGCTCCTACAGTCCTTGCCCTAACTTCCCCATTGGGATCCCTATGCTCATTCCAATGTTTGGCTGTATAAGTCCACATTTGTATTGGTCCAGCTCTGGCAGAGCCTCTCAGGGGACAGCTATACTGGGTTCCTGTCAGTAAGCACTTCTTGGTTTCAGCAATAGTTTCTGGGTTTGGTGTCAGCAGGTGGGATGGATCCCTTGGTGGGGCAGTCTCTAGATAATGGTTTTCATTCATTTTCTGCTCTACTCTTTGCCCCTGAAATTTCTTTAGCCAGAAATGAGAAACAACCCAGATGTCCCTCAACAGAGGAATGGGTACAGAAAATGTGGTACATTTACAAAATGGTGTACTACTCAGCTATTAAAAACAATGATTTCATGTTATTTGCAGGCAAATGGATGGAACTTGAAAATATCATCCTGAGTGAGGTGACCAAGTCACAAAAGAACACACATGGTATGTATTCACGTATAAGTGGATATAATACAACTCACAGACCATATAAAACCCAAGAAGAAAGAAGATCCACCAAAGTGAGAATACTACAGTACTACTTAGTAGGAGTAAGAGAATAATCTCTGGGAGGTAGAGGGAGAGAGGGATCTGGGTAAGAGAGAAGAGGAGGAAGGTAAAAGGGGGGCCAGTTCAGATATGGGAAGAGATGGGGAGAAGTACAGGTCAGGAATTTAAAAGTAAGTGTGTAGCAGTGGGGGAAGGGGAAAAGAGGGCAGCCACTAGGAAGCCCCAGCGGGTAGGGATCCAAGATGTTTCCAGGACCCAACAGGGAGGATTTTAGATGAAATATCCAACAAAGGGGAGATAAAACCTGTACAGACCATATATAGTTGTCTTTACCATATAGAAATCATATAAGCCTTTACTATAAATGTAGGACAATAATTTCTTCTATTTTCCATTCCATAATTTCTGCTGCTACTTGGCTCTTTGGTTCTCAGACAGAGAAAGTCAATATTTGCCCCTCCTGTACTAACTAGTTCAGAGATGTCTAGTGAGGTTAAATGTCTCATGAGGGATCTGAAAAGCCAAAAGTAGGGCAGGGATTCCTCTTCACCCTCTCTTTGTTTTCTCTTTCAGCCTCAGTGCTCACCCATGTAGAAAGACGAGTTTTTAGAAACTTCACATTTACTTCTTTGCAACAAGATCTACATGATAAATTGTTTATGACATCGTTATAAGCTTGAAAATCTATGGTAGGAATCACATTTCAGAAATAAAAATTTAAAAATAGCTAAATTAAGCATTTTCAAAAAGACCAGTATATTTATTTATGTTGCATTTGCATAGAAGTTTCTAGAACTCTCTGTAACTGGCAAATGGAAAAGAGAATGGCTGTTTGCCATGAACCAAGAATATTTAACCCATTTAGTTTTAGTTAGTGTAGGAATATACAGGCAATATGTATTGTCAGGCTACAAAGATCAATATATATGTATCATTTGTGTCTCTTCTCCACAGTTAAGTTCCTTTAAATTAAAAAAGTTCTTTATTTTAAAATTTAAAATTGATATAATTAATACTAAAATGAGAAAATATGAACTGATAGGGAATAAGATGAGAAGAAGAAAATGAGAGAAGTGGCTCTGAGAAGAAGAAGTGGGCCAAGTGAGTCATGTTCTTTCTCTTCTCTGCCTCGCCTTCATGTCTTTGTCTCCATTCTTTGTCTTTTTCTGTCTCTAAGTATAAGCAGGATTCTAATTATAAGCAGTTTTACCCTTCAAGTTTATTCATGTACATTAAACTGAATATGACTCGTGGCTAAAATACCATTGCCAACTTGTTACCTGTTTTTGTGGAGTTTGGCAGTGTGCATTAATGAAAGTCAATTAGATTTAGTAAACTGCACGTGATTTAGAAATACCTACCTTCTAGTCTGAAAGGGCAACATTAGGATTTGATTTTTGGGAAGTGACAAGTAATTTAACTTGAACATTTCATTACATTGCTGATTTAAGCTAGGAGTTAAGACACGGTTTGCACTCAAGGGTATTCAATTAGTTCAGCAGACTTATTGATTAAGGGAAGTGAATCACCAACAATGACTGTATCTTATAAAATCGATGATCAATCCTTTGTCTTCTTCCAATTCTGGTTATGAACTGCATTTCCACTTACTGAAAATAACTACCCTGTTTCATTGAGTACTAGCTTCTTTCATTAACCTAGCTATTAAAACAGTGTAGTTTCTTCTTATACTGGCTCATATATTTTAAAAATAAAACTTCCTGTATTATCCAGTGCACATATTCGATGGTTCTTATTTTCTAGACAACTTTCTAAAGACTATATTTTGAATTTTTTGACATTTAAAGGTAAAAGTTAGATATAAATATCAGTACAATTTCTCTTGTCTTAAATTAACCTCTATTTTAACTTGCCAATCCTCCTCCATGGCCTCCTCCTCCTCCCTCTCCTCCTAGTCTTTTGTTTCAGTATCAGAGTTACAATTCAGGGCTTACTTTCAGAGAATAATATTTGCTATGATTGGAGGTACAGACAGGAAGGAAATGGGGTTTGGGTGTCTTTGGATGTTCCTGTCTCATAATATCAATATCATATATATGTGTATGGTACATATGTCTCATACAAATACACATATATATGTTTCTATGTACCATATAAATACACATATATATGGTATTTATACATGCATGTGTGAACCAGTCTGTCTCTATTTCTTGTAAATTCTCTTGAGCTATTAAGTGTCAGTGTCATGCTATTCTGATATATTCATTTTCTTTTAACTTATTATATACTATTTATTTTATTTTATTATTATGCTTCATGTACCTGTTTTTTTTTTTTTCCTAATGAGAAAGAAATTGAGTAGATCTGAATTGGAGGTGAAGTGAGAAGGACCTGAGAGGAGAGGAAGGATGGTGAACTGTAATTAACACATATTATGCAAAAAAGAAACTATATTTATAATAGTTAAGGAAAGGAATAATTGAGAATTAAAGATCTTTAAATAAAAAGTTAGTAATGAAAGTTCATGTTTGTAAAATACTGTAAAAGGTAGAGTTTATTTACTAAGTTTATATATATCAAAAATGAAGAACATTATTATTATTGTTGTAGTTGTTGTTACATGCTAAAAGATAGTTTGACTATTGTATATTGTCTAAAGCACAATGTTTATAGAATATAAAAACAAACAACAAAACCAAAAACCAACTTAACATTCTCCACTTTTCAATTAATGAAAACACTAATATTTAAACCTCAGATTTGTACCTAAATATTTATGCCTTGAATTTTGGAGTAAACACCCTTCTTTCATTCCCATTATCTACTTAATTAAGATGTATGGCCTATAGGCACAGTCTCTAAAATATTCAGAGTCACCCATTCATTCCCTTCAGCATTTGACTCTATTCAACTAACCATTAACTGATACCTCAATAAATTATTCCAAGAATATCTATAGTGACATTCTTCATCCCAATATTTCCTCACATATTCAAATTCACTAAACAATTTAAATTATATTGTTTACTACTCAAAATTAAAAAAAAAAAAACTGTTTCTAGGATAATGTGACTAGAGAAACAGGAGCCGTGTACACTGAGGACCTTCAGTACCTCTTTAAAGCACTGACATGTGTTTGAGGAGCTTTACCCTAACCTGAGGACATCCTCACTTCTATATCTGAAATAGTTTAATGACAAACAAAATGGTAAATAAATAATTGTTTCATTTCAAACATCATATAAGCCCTGGAGAAGGAAAATTATTTTGATTCTTTAGGAGTCAATATTTAGTTTGCTCATTAATATCTCTAAATGAAAAACTACATCACAGTGTAGCCCAATACTAAAGATTTACATCTCAAGAGGCAGAGCTTAGGTAATTAAAGGACCTATGTCCAAACAACTTGAGTAATGTGGAGAAAATAATTTCACTTAGAGTTCTATCTACCCGGCTAAAGGTCAGTATAGGCTTTAAATGTCTTTGTTCCTCTGTGGTGAGTCCCTCATTATCTCTAGAAGATGTCTAGTTCCATCTTTGAACAGTATTCTGCCACAGGATTATATCAAAATAAATTTTAAAGAAAAGTATTTAAATTAAGTACAGCTTATATTGGCTTCCAGGAGAAATATTTAGATGAAATGTGCTTTGGGTATTTGAATCCTCATTTTAGGAAATTGGTAATTGATTGATGTGTGTGTGTGTGTGTGTGTGTGTGTGTGTGTGTGTGTGTGTGTGTTACTACTAAGGAAATATAATAAACCTCCAAATATAAGTATGAACCAAAAATATGTGGGAAGAATATCCCCCTTGGCAAGGCTTGGAGTGTTCTTAAGTACTGATTTTTAACAGGTCTGAATACAGTCTAGACAATGAAAATGTAATTTAATGGGAGCTGATAGTATGAAACAAAAATAATTAAATAACTATTTTCTTTTTAAAACCACCAAAGACCATGTTGATATTGAGATATAGCTGGTTTACCTCGAGGCCACATATAGGTGAGCATCTCACTTATTTGCAATGTTTTCTGACATTAAGGGAGATCAATTCAGGTAGAAATAAGCACCTATAAACTAATAAACTTTTGTGTTGCTTTGTTCCTTGCTGAATAACCCAGTTTCCTTGTTCATATTTGTTGTGACTTTGATGTACATAATGAACGTCAGTGGTTGGTCAAATGTCTTTAAACTGAATAAAGGTTTTATTTCAGCACATTTGTATTTGCCAGGAGAGCCCTAAACCTTGTGAATGTTTAATTCCTTGTATTTCTTATTTGTATTTATTTGCCTTAAATAAATGTCAACAACAAAGCTGTTATCAACTCAAATCCATGAGAAGACTTCCTAGTTTCGATCTCCTTTCTTGTCTGGTCTCCCTCTCAAGCAATGCCTTCTCCTAAGTTCTTTCTTTTCTTTAGTACCAGATTCCCTTCCCATAGAATTTTTTTTGAATTAGCTATTTTCTTTATTTACATGTAAATTTCTCCTTTCCCAGTTTCCCCTTCAAAAAACAAACAATCAACCAACCAAACAAACAAACAAAAACAATAAGAACAAACTCCTGTTGCCTCCCCCCTCCCCATGCCTGCCACCCCACCCTCTCCCACTTATTGGCCCTGGCATTCCCCTACACTGGGGCACAGAACCTTCACAAGGCCGAGGTCCTCTCCTCCTATTGATGATCGACTTTGCAATCCTCTACTATACACATGCTACCAAAACAATCGGTCCCACCATGTATAGTCCTTGGTTGGTGGTTGGGTCCCTGGGAGCTCTGAGGGTACTAGTTAGTTCACATTGTTGTTTGTCCTAAGGGGCTGCAAACCCTTCACTCCATAGATCCTTTCTCTAACTCCTTCATTGGGGACCATGTACTCAGTTCAATGGATGGCTGTGAGCCTCTACATCTGTATTAGTCAGGTATTGTCCGAGCCTCTCAGGAGATAGCTATATTTAGGCTGGCTTGTCCTTCCTTCAGTCTCTGCTCCATAGTTAATCTCTGCAACTCCTTCCGTGGGTATTTGGTTCCCCCTTTTAAGAAGGAATGAAATGTCCACCTTTTGGTCTTCCTTCTTCTTAAGTTTCTTGTGGTTTGTGGGTTGTTCGTCCTGTATTCTGAACTTCTGGGCTAATAACCACTTATCAGAGAGTGCATACCATGTGTGTTCTTTTGTAATTGTGTTACCTCACTCAGGATGATATTCTCCAGATCCATCCATTTCCCTAAGAATTTCATAAATTCATTGTTTTTAATAGCTGAGTAGTACTCCACTGTGTAGATGTACCACAGTTTCTGTATCCATTCCTCTGTTGAGGGACATCTGGGTTGTTTCCAGTTTTTGGCTATTATAAATAAGGCTGCTATGAACACGATGGAGCATTGTCCTTATTACATGTTGGAGCATCTTCTGGGTATATACCCAGGAGTGGTATAGCTGGGTCCTCTGGTAGAACTATGTCCAGTTTCCGGAGGAACTGCTACACTGATTTCCAGAGTGGTTGTACCAATTTGCAATCCCATAGAATCCCATAGAATTTTTAAAACATCTTTCTGTTGTACTTTTTTATGTCGTTAAAAGGCTCATTTGAAACAGTTCCTTGGGAAGAGGTATGTGGATAACCTTTGTCTCCTGGAGAACCAGTGAATACCTTATCTTTTCACGTCTTTAAATTGCATACAAACTACTGATAGTCCTTTCTTTCTCCATTTGGTTTCATTTTAATTTCCTTTTTGAATTTTATGTCTTGCTATGAAAGCCAGGTTTGCCTTAAAGGATCACTACACAAACCTGGTTTAAATCTCACAAATAATTTGCCTCATGTTTTTCTTCACCATATTAGACCTACCATTATATTTATTACAGTGCAGGACTCATGTCACTCTAGGAGGAAAACTTCTAGTTGCTACATTCCTATATACCAGGTATGCTACAGGAATTCACACAGGATTTAGTGATATTTAATAGGATGATTTCTAGCTTCCAGCTCATTCTTCATATTCATTCTTGGAAACAATTAAAAGGCTGTTCTTGATGTCAATAATTTTATTTATTTATCTATTTATCTATTTATTTTTATTTCTATTTTTTAAAGTCCAGCCATTGTCCCCCTCCTAATCTCTCCTCCCACAGGGCTTCATCCCATTCCAAATCCTTCCTGCTGTCTCCAAGGGTTGTCACCCCATACTAGGCCACCTCACTTTCTGGGGCCTCAAATCTCCTGAGGATTAGGCCTATCTTCTCTCACTGAGGCCAGAATAGGCAATCCTCTGCTGTATATGTATTGTGGGCCTCAGACAAGCTAGTGTATTCTGCTGGTTGTTGGCTCAGTGTCTGCGATATCTCAGGGTTCCAGGTTAGTTGAGACTGCAGATCTTCCTATGGGGTCACTCTCCTCAGTTTCTTCCAACCTTTCCCTAATTCACCTGCAGGGGTCCTTGACTTCAGTCCAATGGTTTCGTGTAAGGATTTGCATCTGTCTCAGTCAGCTGCTTGTTGGGCTGCTCAGAGGACAGCCATACTAGGATCCTGTCTGTAAGTACACCATAGCATCAGTAATAGCGTCTGCCCTTTGAATGGATCCCAAGTTAGGCCTGTCACTGCATTACCTTTCCCTCAGTCTCTTCTCCATTTTTGTCCCTGCAGTTCTTTTAGTTAGAAATAATTCTGGATCACAATTTTTGACTGTGGGATGGCAACACTATCACTCTACTTGATTCCCTGTCTTTCTACTGGAGGTGGACTCTACAAGTTCCCTCTCCCCACTGTTGGGCATTTCATCTAAGGTTGATCCCTTTAAGTCATGAGAGTCTCTTATCTCCCAAGTCTCTGATACTTTCTAGAGTTTTCCCACCTCCCAACCCCCAAAGTTGCATATTTCCATTCACTCTGCTTGCCCTCTTGCCCTCTTGCCCTCAGGGCTTCTCTCTACTCTCTCACCAAGGTCCCTCCCTCCCTCTGCCCCCCATGATTATTTTCTTCTCCATCTCAAATAGGAATGAAGCATCCTCACTTGGGCCCTTCTGCTTGTTAACTTCTTGAGTTCTGTTGATTGTTTCTTAGGTATTCTGTACAATTTTTGGCGAATATAAACACATTAATGAGTATATACCATGCATGTCCTTTTGAGTCGAGTTACTTCACTCAGGGTGACATTTTCTAGTTCTATCCATTTGTCTGCAAAACTTATGATGTCCTTGTTCTTAATAGTTGAATAGTATTCCACTGTGTAAATGAATCAATCACATTTTCTATATCCATAGTTTTGGGACATTCTGTTTATGGTATATCTGGGTTGGTTCCAGCTTCTGGCTATCACAAATAAGACTGCTATAAACATAGTGGAGCACATGGCCCTGTGATATGGTGGAGTATTATTTGGGTATATATCCAAGAGTGGAATAGCTGGATCTTCAGGTAGATCTGTTTCCAATTTTCTGTGGAACCTCCAGATTGATTTCCAGAGTAGTTATACCATTTTGCAATCCCATCAATAATAGAAGAGTGTACCTCTTTCTCCACATCCTCACCAATATGTGCTGGGTGACACTTATTTTATTAAAAAGTATTTTCTGAAAATTTTTTATAAAGTGTTCTGTTAATATAAAATAACAAACATTACTGAAGATTGGCATAATTGGGCCCTATTGGGTTCACTGGCTTAGCGGTTGTTGCATATTTCTGTATATTTTCTGCTGGTCCTGACTAGGTGGCTCCAAATTTGTGAATCTGTCCCTCCATTTAACAGAACTTTTCAGTGTTTCCCTTGTTCATACTACTCAAAATCCAAAATGCACAGTCCAATTAGAGCAGCATTAAAAAGCATGGCCAATGTCAATATTTGCAGTTTAATTGGCTGTTAATTTTGCTTTCCACAACTCAGCTTTATTCTAGTATTAATTATTAATCTCCAAGGCTCACACTTCTATTTATAATCATTATGGTTTTGATATCTTCCTATAACCAACACTCTCCAAACATGCTTATTATGCTTGTGTGTCATTTTTCTTGTGCTTAGACTCATTAAACATAAATTATAACTTTCACAAGGTTTCCCCCATCATTTACTTTTCATTCTATACTGCAAAGCAGATTTTCTAGCTCATAAGATTAAATTGAAAAGCAAAAACAAAAACAAATATATGTAGATGAAAAATAACTCCAATGTCTTAATATACCTTATAGTGCAATCCAAATATACTTATACAAAACTGTTGCTTTCACATATTTTGTGTTTAACAATTATATTGTTTTAACATATTTTGTGCTGAACAATTGTTTTCTTATTTGTAAGAGTTCTTGTATTTTTTGATATTTAATTTCTTTGTATTCATTTTATGTAGATGTTTCTGCTTTTTAAAGATAAGCTAGAAGCTTATAAGGATGTGAGTTATGTATACCATTTAATTTCCACCCTACCAATTTGAACAAAATAGTTAATGTAATTATAGAACTGAACAAACATTTAGAGATAATCAATTCTAATCCAAGTTATGTGGGTTTTATGATAAACAACAAAATGCAGTGAAAAAATCCTTAAGCCCAGATGCAATAATAATTTCTGGCTATATTGGATATGATGTGAAATTTCAAAATATAGAAATAAAAGATTACAGGCAGACATACTGGATAAGTACAGCAAAATGATACTTGTCAGAAATAATAGGGCTATTTCACACAGGGACTCACAGCAGATGGCACTGTATGTGTGAGACATGTACAAGTTTAAGCCAGCAAAATCACCAACATGAATAGGGAAGGGCATGCAAGAAGTCTTACCCCTCTCTAGGGAGCTTCTTGCAATTGTTAACTTAGTATGCGAGTCTCCCATCCACAAATATTGTCTAAGCAGAAACCAGTAAATCTTTATTTCATTGCATTTGAGTTCATCCACACTTGAAGACTATGTTTTCTAGCACTTCTAGTATTAATGCTTTATGCAGTTACCTGTATCATTCTTTACTACTTCAACTTCTTTCAATAGTTTAAAATTTTTATCCTACATCTTTTTCCCTAATAAAATGCAAAAGGGAGCATGAAGATAAAAGAGCAGTGTAGAGGAAGGAACCCAGTGAGGGGAAACCACGCTAAAGAACTTGGAGTAAATAATGTGGATACCTACTAGAAGATCTCTAAAGTATATACATGTTAAAAAATATGATAAAGAATTTAAATGGAGTTAACCCATTATGGGAAGACAAATCTTCTATAACACACTGTAGTAATGGAGAGACAGTGCTTCTATTACACACTGCAGTAGTGCAAAGACATTGCCCCTATTACACAGTATAGTAGTGAGAATGCAATGTCTAATCCACACTGTGGTAATGGGGAGACAACCAACGCCCCTATTACACATTGTAATAGTGGGAAGACAATTCCCCTATTGCACATTGCATTAATGTGGAGACAAGAACCTTATTAAGCAGTATAGTAATGTAGAGACAAAACCTTTATTATGCACTGTAGTAGTGGGGATACAGTACCCCTATTGTACACTGTAGAATGGGGAAACAGTGTCTGTATGACCCACTATAAGCTATCAAATAAAAAGACCAGTTCAAAGAATTTGTTACTGTTTTTGGAGTTGTTGGACAGTGAAGTCCTGTACACATCCAAACACTACAGAATACTGTCCATGCCCTTTAGTACCTTCCATTACTTGATATAAGAGATACTGTTGCTGAAGATAACACATATCTCAATCACTGAACAATGATAAATCAACTGGTACTAAGCTGGAAGGCTCATCTATATTTAGTATAGTGTTCTGATACTAGGAATGTTACCAAA
>JADRCD010176761.1:0-16690 GCA_019843815.1 Montemys delectorum
GTGCTACAAGGGTTACTTAGCTTTGTCCAAATGCTTGCTGCTTATTTTCTTATTATCATGAAGAATCATCTAAGATTCCTTTGAACTTGCAAACTCTCATTGCTTTCTAATGTCAGGCAAGCTAACATTGACTTCAGCGTTACTTTAAACAATACTCCTTACTAGTCTAGTTGTCTTTCAGAATTCAAAACTCTTTTTAGTTGCCATTTCATAAGGGTTTGTGTTCTTAAATACCTACATATTTTATTACTTCTAAGTTTAAATGTTATTTAATACAATTCCTATTTTGACAACTCTTGCACAGGCTTTTCTGATTTCTTTGTGAAGGAGTATTACACATTGGAGTGAGTTACTCTATGGAGTTTCTAGTACACAGTGTTTAGAAACTAGTACTGCAGATTAATTCGGTCTTCAGAGATTCATCCCTCCATGTCATGTTCCAGCTTCCAGAAAGGGCAGCAGATCTAGCAGCTGATGAAGCAAATGTTTATTTTCTGTAGTTTGGAGGGAAACTTTTCCAGTGAAAGCTAATCCAGTATGGTTTTGCCTGCAGCAGAGAAAGACCAAACCAAACCAAACCAACAACAAAAACCATTAATAGGGACATCTTCCTTTGTTGAAATATGCCATATGGCAGGGAGTGACAGACCGGGAAAGAAGAAAAGATATAATAAGATATAATACCAAAAGCCTTACGCAAGTCCCCAGTCATTACATTTCCAGAACCAGAATACTCTCACCTTCAGAAAAGCACAAGTGAGCAGTTTGACGTGGGCTGGGAGAAGAGACAAAAAGTCTCTAGGCACCAGGCAGCAGGAATGGAGCCGAAGCAATAGCTAAGAGCTTGCATCCTAATCTACAGACAGGAGGCGCAAAGAGAGCCACACCAAAGGCAACATTTCCCAGCTATTCTTTCCAAATATAGGAATATTTAAAAGTGTTCCCACCAAAATAGTTCACTGCCACCTGCCACCATTACCATTATATTTTGTTAAGTAAAGAGGACTATAATTATTTATTTGGTATTGAGAGATGTGTTGATAAAACTTCTTAAAGAAATACTCATTCTAAAAGAATCAAACTATCTATTTTTTAAAAAAAAGGAATCAGGCAACTTCACTAAAAGACAAAAACTACATAAAATATACCATATATAGCTTCTCATCCAAAGACATATGGAATTGAAGAAATAAACTGAAAATCTAGTTCTGTGTTTGACAGATGTGTGTGTGTGTGTGTGTGTGTGTGTGTGTGTGTGTATGTGTGTCTGGCCTATGTATGTTCTCTGGTTGGTGGTTCAGTCTTTGGAAGCCTCCAAGGGTCCAGGTTAGTTGACTCTCTTGGTCTTCTTGTGGAGTTCCTTTCTCCTCCAGGACCCCCAATCCTTCCCTCAACTCTCCCCAGCTCTGCCTAATGTCTGACTGCAATCTCTGCATCTGTTCTGGTCAGCTGCAGGATGGAGCCTCTCAGAAGACAGTTATACTAGGCTCCCTGTCTGCAAGCAAAACAGAGTATCATTAGTAGTGTCATGTATTGGTTCTTGCCCATGGGATGGGTCTCAAGTTGAGTCAGTAATTGATTGGCCATTCCCTCAATCTCTTTCCTTTTACTATAAAATCCCACCCTAGGAATAGGCAAGCCTTCCCACATCATGTAATCTAGATGGACTTGGGGAAAGGACAGCTTTCAAAAGCTAAATTAAAGCAGAGACACTACGTAGCATCAGAACAAAAATCACAATAAAGGATCCCTGGGAGCTTAATTTAGTCTATGATTCTGGATTTTATACAGAAAATATGGTTATTTTCCGTTAATATACCTGTAAGAACACCCTATCTTTTCTTTTGTACCTGGCTTCCTTGAAGAAAACCTCCTCTGTCTCTGACCCCACCATATGGCATAGTTGTCTTGATGCCCATTTAATGAGATGGTATAGTTTAAAATCCAATATAGAAGACACATATATCCTCATTTCATATATAATATGCTACTCTCTATCGACTGCAAAATTTTGTAGTGGACAGAGGAACCTGGATCACAGTTTTTTTATTGTATTCATCTAGATTCAGATCATGAATAACAGACCTAGAATTTTAAACCACTAACCCTTGATATTGCAACTTATTAACATTCTTTTTCCTCTTTACTGCTAATTTTGCTTTTAGAATAGTCTCAGCAGTGATTGACACATATTCGTACAAACTTTTGGAGGGCAAATAGTGGTAAGAACACTTTAAATCACAGAAGCAAGGAAAGAAATCATGTTAAGCAAAGACATCACAACAAAATGCATGTCTCCACGTCGACACAGAAAGCCCTATAATAACTCTGTGTAATGTTATCTCTAACAGAAGTTGCACAAATTGTGCTTAACTTACCTCAAACACTTTTCAGAATAAACTGTCTTGTGCTGAGTTTATAGAATGTGGGAGGTAAGCAGTCCTTTGAGAACATATTGCAAGTTGTAATAAAAGACACACACACCTTCAGCATCTGCTTCAGCCTCTGATTACAAATGATGAAACTGACAATCGTTCACGCGTACTCCATAAAAAAGGAAAAGAGGTAATTAAGGAAGAAGTATAATCTTTATTCAAAGCAAAGAACACCATCGCTTTTCTTTCGTACCTGGCTTCCTTGAAGAAAACCTTCTCTGTCCCTGACCCCACCATCTGGCTGAGTTGTCTTGATGCCCATTGAAGTATTTAATGAGATGGTATAGATTAAAATCCAATATGAAAAATACATACATTCTCATTTCATATATAATATATTATTCTCTCTCATTGAAGGATAAGGAAAGTTTGAATTGATGAGTAGGTAAGAGGCTGCCAAGCACAATAAGGTGAAGGAAACATTTTGCAGAGAATGCACAGCATACTGATGTGCAAAGAACAGAAAGGACATGAAGGAATGGGACTTTAGTTTTACAGAGACCAGGGGAAATGTTAGTAATGGTGGGCTAAGTCGAATAGCTTAGATCCAAAGGCATTATGCATTTTGCTAAGATATCCAAGGTTTTTGACTTACAAGGAGTTAGTTACAGACTGGGTGAGACATTTCTCTGTGAATCTCTATAATTAATGAATCACCTTAAAGAGTAAGCACCAGGGTGAGCAGAATGGGTTTAACTCTCTTTTTTGTTTGTTTGTTTTATTTATTATTTATTGTTTAATTACCCTTACCTCCCTTCCTTCCCCCTGCCCCTCCCTCCCTTCCCACATTCTATAAACTCACATGTCTAGAAAAAGCAGAGAAAATGAAAATGTATATACACAGAGAATATCACCACTGGAGTTAAAGGTCATAGTTTTACTCTTTGACAGTGACCGCCGTCAACACTTATATTGTTTATCCAGTGGAGAATGATGCAATCTTATTTGCAGAAAGAATTAATGTTACAGCAATGCTGCAGTAATTTCCAACCCCAATAAGCCCATATAAAAGCCACACACAAACCAGTTATATTTATAAGCTACATGTCTAGATTGGGCAAATGCAATCAGCCTAAGAAAGCTTCAAGATGAAAGTGACTGAGCCTTCCCGATAAACAGCCACTTCTGAAAGGCTTGTTTCCACGAGAAACAATTGCTGTGATAAGCAATGAACAAAGCTATAGTCCTTCCCTGAAGCCAGAGAAGATGCCTCAAGCAGCAAGCAAGTGAGTTGATGGTTTGTCAGCTCAAGGTTTTGGAGTCCTAATATCGGAATTCTCAAAGGACCTGTTGATTTCAGTCCAAGAAATGCAGGGATGACTCATGGGTTAATGTTCAAAGACAGGGGGATCATGGTCATTCTTGCCAAGCACACAATGCTCATGGGCAGTGATCGACATGTTTGTGATAATATTCTGCTTTTACACAGTAGATTATTAGGGTAAAGTGATAGCCAAATTCTGAGAGGTAAAACAAGTATTTGTGTTTATTGTCTAACAAAGCCTTTAGGCAGAGAGGGCAAGCAATAGATTTTATAGTGGGTAGAACTATACTCCACTTCCTTTCTCTGTTGTCCTCTGTTCCCTTTCTTACAAGGAGTCTAGAGTTCTTCATCTGAGTTGTTGACACTTAATTTTCTGTTTTCTCTGTGTTTCTTGATCAGGATGTGTGACAAATTCAGCTTTGTTTTTATTCTTCTGTACTCTATGGAAATTCTTCTATCTATTTTACCTTAAACACTTTAAATCTTCCATGGAGATGTAGAGGGTTAAATAGGTGATCACAGAGACAGATTAGAGCAATGTAAATATTCCATATGATTTAGGACATCATAGAGGCAGATATATGTACATATTTGCACAAATCCACACAATGAACATTGGCAAGGATGAAGCCTCATGCAATCTATGGGATTCGTGTGATCAAAGAATGTAAATGTAGGACCTTCAATGACAGCAATAGTCACACCACACCAAGGAAACTGAGCATGGGGGACTATGCATGGACATGAGGTATATAAGGTATCTGGGAACTGAATCTGGGGATATGTAGAGACAAAGACAGAATGACAATGGAACAAAATCAATAAATTGCAATAGAGCAGTGACTCCTCAACCTGTGGGCCATGACCCCTTCGGGAGTCAAATGACCCTTTCAGAGCAGTCACCTAAGACCATCAAAAAACAGATATTTACATTGTGATTCACAACAGTAGAAAAATTACAACTACGAAATAGCAACAATCTAAGTGTGTTCTTTGGTTGATGGTTTGGTTCCCTGTGCACTATGGGGGATATGGTTGGTTAATGTTGTTCTTTCAATAGGGTTGCAGACCCCTTTGGCTCCTGCAGTCCTTTCTTTAGCTTTTCCATTGTGGTCCCCATGCTCGGTCCAGTGGTTGGCTGCAAGCATCCCCCTCTGTGTTTGTCGGGCTCTGGCAGAGCCTCTCAGGGGACAGCTATGTCAGGCTCCTGTCAGCTTTGCTTGATTTTATTTCTCCTTCTCTTTCTCCTTCTTCTCCTCCTCCTCCTCTTTATTTTAAGAGACTGTTTTTACTCTAATGTAAGAATGAATGAATGGGTTTGGATTTGGGTGGGTGGGGAAATGGGGAGGATAGGAGGCGTTGGGGGAGGGGATCCTAATACAAATATATTGTGTAAAATATATTTTTAATAAAATAGTATTTCCTCTATGACTGAAAAAAAGAAATAGCAACAAAAATAATTTTGTGGTCAGGAGTCGCCACAGCATGAGGAACCACAAGAAAAGGTCTGAGCATTAGGAAGGTTGAGAAGTACTGCCATAGAGGACCTAGAGGCAAACACACAGCCATGTACACCATGTATATGTAACAGAGGTGTAAGAAATACACACGGGACAAAATATACCTTATCAGTAAATTGTACAGGCAAAAACTGATACTAACTCAAAATAATGAAATGAGGCGCATATCCATCTTCTTGCACAGAAAATAAACCAAAAGTGACACAGCAGCTTTAACTCAGAGCCTGACACTAGTGGAGTGAAAGGTGGAGAGGCCACGTTAGGATGCAAACGTTTGAAGTATGCATATATGCATATAATTTAAAAATTCCTCATAACAAAAGAAATTATCATCAGGGTGAAAATATAAACCATAGAATATGAAAATATCTTTGTTATTCATCTGATAAAAGGTTAACATCTAGAATACATGAAGAACTCAAACAATAAAAAAAAATGCTAACCAATAAATTAGCCCATGAAATTAACTGAGTTTCCAAAACATACAAGTAGCCGAAAAAAAAAAACATTTTTAATGTTTAGTACCCTCATCCATCAGGAAAATGAGAATTACAAGTACTCCAAGACCCCATCTTATCCTGCTACAAGTGGCTAACATAAAACATTCAAGCAAACGAACAATATGAACAGTAATAAATGCTAGCAAGAATGTAGGAAAATAACAGAATAGCTCAAGAATGATCTCTAGTTCCATTGCTAATGCTCTTCCCCTCTGGATCCTCATCAGCTGGTTCTCCACAGTCCACATTGTTCTCAGTACTACAGTCTGCCAAGCTTTTATCAGAATTGTCCATTGCGCCTTGCTGACAGTATTTTCTTAGGCTAAAGTCTCAGAGTCTTTCACATTCCTTGACAAAACACCACGATCAAGCCTGTCACAGAAAGAGCCCACTCCTCAGTACCAACTTCTGTCTTAGTCACGTTTCTATTGCTCCGGAGAGACACCATGGTCAAAGCAACTAATAGGAGAAATAGTTTATAGTAGAAGTAGTTTAGGTCTCTCAGTTTCAGGGGATTGGAGTCCATGGCCATCATGGAGAGACATCGCAGCAAGCAGACAGGGGCAAAGCTATAGGAATGACTGAGAACATCTTTATCTTCAAGTAGGGATCTAACTGGGAGTGCCCTGGGCTTTCGAAACCTCAAAGCCCCGTCCCCAGCAACACTTTCCCTCCAACAATATCACACCTCTTAATCCTTCTGAGAAACTCCACCACCAAGGGAACAAGAAATCAAACAAAGATGAGTCTATGGGGGAACATTCTCATTCAAGCTACCACAAGGATGATGTGTTCAATTTGAAAACTCTAAACTTCACAACAGAGATGGAATTACTGTTGAAGTTTGTTTATGCTTTCTCTTAGCCATATCTAATACTAGGAAATATTGGTGGGCTTCTACATATTTAAAAATGCTTCCATGTCTAATAACATGTAGAAAGTCCTAAGTGTTAGGGTCTGACCCACATAGAGAAGGCAAGGAGAAAGTGCAACATTTGCACCTAGGAGAGTGAAGAATTGGCTGGTAACATTTCAACACAAGCCCCCGTGGTGTGCCCATTCCTCAGAGCTAAGCTCAGAAATCTTCCCCTCCTCAAAGACCAGGGTGTCACAAACCTTAGTTACATTAATTGAAATAGGAAACTGGATTTAACTGGGGTAATACCAAATTCACTTTCTCCTAGAAAAGCTTCAAAATTATTGTTATTATTATTTATTTATTATTATGTTTTATTATTTTATTATTGTTATTTTATATTATTATTATTATTATTATTATTATTATTATTATTATTTTTACGGGACACAATAACTTCCTGAGAGGTAAGTACCAGTTCTTTAATTGGAAAATTTTGGTTTATTGTCCAATGAAGCCATTATAGACAGACAGGCCTAGAAATAGACTTATTAAGAACAGAGTTCCTTCTCATACTATGGTTTCTTTCTCACAAGGAACCTGGAATTCTTGGTCTGTGTGATTGATACTCAATAAAGAACTTTGAGAAGTAACTGCTAGCCACTCATTGTCCTATATTTACCCACTGACCCAAAGATTTATGTTAGGTCCAAAGGGTAAAACTTCTAACACACAGAATGGGCAGGCCCACTGATTAGGCCCAAGATGACAGCCTTAACTCAGCTCAAGCTGGATTATAGAATAATTGATAGCATAGAGATAAAAGCCTACAGTCAGCATTCCTAGGGAACCTGTGAAGAGGGTTTCTGCCTTCCAAAAGGCCACTTTCTTTAGGTATACATGTGGCTGCATATTAAAGCCCACGAAAACCTCCAGACTCCTTCTGTACCTATGCACATGCATTTGGACTACATTGACTCACTAAATTTTAAATTTAGTTGTAAATTTCAAAGTCTGCATTAGCCTTCTGGTTCTTCTCACGCTCTCCTGCATCTTAAATATACCAGCTGCTGCTTCAGTTCACCGGGGTTCCCTCCCCTCAGATACTCATCTTCCTTATACCACCATGATTTTCTATACCCTGTTATCGAGCCGTGGCCATAGCCAGTCTGTTTCTTTTTCTCTTAGCTTTTAGACTTGCCCAGAAACATCTGGCTTGGCTTCTCTCTCTGGGTCTCTTTCTGTATCTCTGTCTCTCTTTCTGTCTCTCTCTTTCTGTCTCTCTGTCTGTGTCTGTGTCTGTGTCTGTGTGTCTGTGTCTGTCTCTCTCTCTCTCTCTCTCTCTCTCTCTCTCTCTCTCTCTCTCTCTCTCTCATTCCCACAACACAAACCTTCCCCCTAACCATGGGATGGCCATTTAGGTGGTTTCTTTACTGTGTGCTCATTGATCCCTTTGTAATTTTCCTTAATTTTTGTTTTTGTTTGTTTCAAAATTATTTAAGTTGTCTACAATTGCATAATGATTTAGTAATTGTAACTGTAGACTATATATGTAACAATCAACTAATATATCCAATCCAGCCTTCTTGAACAAGGAAGTTTAAGTTATTGTGAATATGTGATATTTCAAAAACCTACCGATCAACTCAGGAAAATTAATACTTTTGTCTTGTTATCATTACTTTAAGTTTAGAACTTGTCTTTGTTACCTTTTTCTGTGAAGGACAAAAGGGCTTATTTTGGTTCACAGTCCATAAGAGAAGGAACTACAGCAGGGACTTGAAAGCTCTGGTCTTATTGTCTCTATAGAAAAGAAGCAGAAAGCAATGAGTGCTTGTATTCAGCTCACATTTATATTAGTCAGGCAAGAATCTCAGTCAGGGAATAGTACCGCTCACAGTGGGTATGCTCTCCTGCTTCTATTAACCTACTTAAAATAATCATCTGAAGGCATGCCCAGGTGCACACCCCTTAGGTAATTTTAGATACTATCAAATTGGTGACTCCTATTTACAATCACAGACTCCTTTATTCATTGATAAAATTTATAGTTGATTTTAAAGGATACGAATAGAAGCTATAATTTTGAAGTGCTAATTTATCGTACAACATGCTTTTTCGTTTGCGGGCGCTCTTTATTTAATTTGGTTGCCTTATTATTTAGTTCGGTACTTTTTAAGCTTTAGTGCACACTCTCACATAGGGAGCTTCTCAAACTGATTGCTACATCTCTAGCTCTCTACAACCAGAGTGGAGCTTAAGTTTTTTCACTTCTATTGAAAGTTTCCAATGATATTGATGATACTTGCCTGGTCCATAGTTTTGAGCAGCATAGGACCCTTAGTTGGGATTAGTTTAATTTAACACCTAGAAGGAAATCCAGAATTGAAGCAGAAAGCTGTTTGATAAAAAGTTTTAAAAGAAATCACAAGATTGATACTTATATGCAATGTAAGTGCCAGAGATTTCAAAATATAGAATGCATTATGTTGTGATGGTAAAAATCACATTTCAGTCAATGACTGGTTCGGTGAGGTCAACTGAGATCTCTGTGATGAATTTTGTTTGAGAAGCAAGATTTCATTTGTTGTCTGTTCGTGGCAAAGGTTCAAACCCTAAGGTCACAGAATGAAAAAGTAAAAGGAGAAAGCTTCCAGTAGCGAGAGTGTTAGGAACTTCTGAGCCTGGAGGGGAGTAGAAAAGTTCCCTTTGAGATGAAGATGTGTGTATTTCACGTTAAGTGATAAATCATTTTGTGAGAAGGTTGTTATCTCTCTAAGGCACTCTAGTAACAATGCCAGATTAATCAAAGTTCAATGTCCCTCAGCTCTTGCGAAGTTTTGTCCTACATTGAGCTTGACTATATCCTGGATTCAAGTCCAGTGGTTTCCAACATATCCTACAGAGGATAAGACCAAAAAAGTATCTGCTCATCAAAATCTAAAGGATATCTTTGAGACATAAATCTGCAAGTTTAAGGTCCTTTCAACTCTGCATGTGCATCTGGAGAGAGAAAATGTACAGGGAAATGGAAGCCGACATGCTCGGCTGGAGGGAGAAGCTGCCATCTTTCCGATTGTTCTTGCTCTTCCCTGCAGGAGACATGTGAAGTTTGAATTTCAAATTAGTTTTACTATCTTAAGGCTAATAATATCTGCACTGTGTTCTTCTGATGGCTGAACCTAAATGTTCCTTGAGTGCCTAATGAGACCTACCCCAGAGGCTGTGTGCGGTCTTACATATTTTCCAGCAATCATCTGAGATGGTTATTTCTATCTCATTTTTAGAGATAGGAAACTGAGCCTCTGTAGGCTACTGGCTGTCTTTGAAGGTAGAGGAATGATCTGAACCCTATTCTTTTTTCCCCCCAATCCCATGCAACTGTCCCTTCCACCTAATCTTAAAATCTACCAAGGCTTTACCTTTTTCAAAGCTTGAATCAGGGCTGTTTGAACATGGCTTTCTCTGCTCTGACCTGTGTTTTCTTTCATAAGGCACTTGTACCTTCATGGAATGGGCACTGAAATCTGCAAGACACCTTTGCTTTCAACCCAATTTCAGTATTGACATCTTCTCTCTGATCTTAGCTTTTGCAAAACATACACTAAAATATTTTATCTAAACACTAACAATACAATATATAAAACAATAGGAATTTAAATATTTTTCGACATTCTTGCTATGAAACTAAAAGAGAATTTTAAAACATATTTAAACTTGAAAATATAAGTTAAGCAATTGAAACTTTAAAGTTGAAGGAGACTTGAAAATATGATGTGTTTTTTAAAAACCAAAACCCAATATCAAGTGACTCTGAAAAGAAAAATTAAACAATTTCAGTGAAAATTATAAGCCAGTTAGTGACACTTCTGCTACTACTACACAAAATGCAAATTTTTAAATGTATAAGTATTGGAAAGGAAAATTAGTTATTGTTATTGATTTTGATTGACATGATTACATACCAGTGAAGAAGTTCAAAACCACTGTCAAAATTAATAAAATAAGTGTATAGAAAGCTGTTAAAGAGGGAAAATTGAAAAGGAATAGGCTCTTTCCAACCTAAGCATAAACTCTGGAAAGCAGACATAAAATTATGTTCATATTAGTGCCAAAATCTGTAAATTCCTGGGAATAAATTCAATAAAAAATGTATAATAACTATGTAACTGAAACTATAAACAATAACTGATGAACATAGGGAAAAATTCCAAAAAAATTCATATTTTGGATGTGGCTAGAGGTTGATCTAGGGTCTCACCGTCAAGAAAGCGTCAAACTCAGACCCTTCTTTGCTTAGCCTCCTGAGTTCTGAGATTACAGCTAGGTACCCGATGCTAGGTTCTCTACCCATAGTTTAGACTGGAGTATTTCACACACCATAGATGGCAAGAGGGGGGTTAATTATATAATGAGAAAATCTAAATACTACATTTGAACCAAAGAATGCGTTAAAAAGAAGTCGAGTGATATCTACTATTGACCCAAATAGTGAAGCTTCTTTATCCAGTGTTACATTGTTATGGGAATAGAAATGTGGATTATTGGAAATTGTTTACCAATTAGCCCAATTCTAATATCCCATTTTATTCTATTCTCTCTCACTTGCCTTACTCCCTCTTTGTTCTTTATTCTTTCCTGTCTGTTTTCAGGTCCTACAACTAAGCCTATCACATAGATAGATGGATGATGAAGATAAAAATTTAGTATCTATTTAGGAGAAAAAAATATGATTTTGTTTTTCTATGCCTGTGTTATTTAACTTAACATCATTTCTGGTTCTACCATTCTTCCTGAAAAAGTCATAATTTAATTTCTTTATGGCTAAATAAAATTCCACTGGGCACATGTACTACATTTTCTTTAACTATTTTTAGCTATAATAAATAGGGTAACAGTAAGCATGGATTTGCATGTATTTCAGTTGTAGTACTTAGAATTCTTGGGTCTCTACTCAGGAGAGATGCAGCTGGATTGTGTGGTAATTCTATTCTTAGTTTGTTGGGAAACTTCCATGTTGAATTCAAAATTTAAACTATGAGAATGAAGCCAAATCAGGAAAGAAAAGATTTTAATTTATGATCTGGATCTGGATAATAATTAATATCTAATAATAAACATTATATTTGCCTAGTTGAGTCTCCCTCTGAATGACTAAAAATGACCTGACCTCTCATCCAAGTATAGAGAAGATTAAGACACTTTAAAAATATGCCAAGACAAGAAACTAAAAGCTAAATTTGCTTATGTAATTAAACATTCAAATTCAAAACAGCAGCTGTCTCTGAATAAAATTGTAGTTATGACATACACAAAGTTGTCAATGTAATAGTCAGAACCTAGCTTTAAATAAATGTAAATATGGAAAATTTCTATTCCATATTTACATATTTTTACATGAACTTATACAAATAAAAGAAAGTTATGGAAAAAGCTTATTAGTGTTGATGGCTTGATGGGGAATGTTTATAAAATAAAGAATAAGGGTATTTTGTGTATTTATATCTCTGTAATATAATTATTTTGTTTTGATAAGAACATTTTTATTCCACATCATAAAAGAAAACATTTGAATGCAGAAGCTAAGTAATATAACAATCCACCTGTCAGTCATCAATGTGACTATCTCTTAAAATATCCCTCAGTAGAAAATATTACAAATTAAGCATCTGTCAGAGTTATTCTAAAATTATTTTGCATGAAAAATGATGACCATAAATAAGTCTGTATTCGCCTGCCTCCTTCCAGCAGTGCAGCAGAGTTTTGGAGCCACAGGTAGCAACTGATATGTAAGGGACGACAGTTACTGAAAGGTAGGGCACACCCCTCTCCTTCCTCCTCAACTCCTCATTTCTTCCTTAAGGTAAACCCAGACTGAGAGATCACACAAGTTTCAAACTGCATGAGAATCTAGATTCTTTACTAAATTGAGCACTCAATAAGAATTTGTCAAGTATTGACATTGTGCCCATGACTCTTAGGTTCAAGGACACATTGAACACACACAGCAAATACAGAATGATATAAATAAATAATTCTTGCCCTTCAATGGACAAATAAATGAATAAAAATTTTAAAATCACTGCTCAAAAAGCAGGAAAAAAATCAATGTATTCATCATGGGGTGGAACTGAAGTCTGAACCTGGTAAGTTGTCCTAGGAAGGTAGCTTCGGAGTGAGGACTGGACAGATATGATCACTGCATTGACTTATTTTGTGACTTTTTAAAAAGCCAATCATTATTTCACACATTACAGTGATTGAGTAAAGACTAAAATTCACCAGAGTTTTAATCAAAAGGCAGGACAGACTATCCCATGCGGTGAATTAGTAAAGCCTGACAAGAAAGGAAAATGTTATTCTGTTAAGTCCTAACTGGCTCTCTTTAGTAAAGTGATTACATACCATTTAAGGATAAGAGCATCAAGGACCAACTCTACAACTTCCAACATCCCAGATCCATAAGTGTGCATATTTGAGATTGCATTGGTACCCAAAGGGAAAGGCGTATCTCCACCAGCAGAGTGAAGTCTACATAACTCACTCAGTGTATTCACAGCTCTTGTCACAGTTGCACTTCTTTATAGTTACAAGAACAGTTATTCAGTTTTCAGGAGGGAATAAGCTATTATTTGAGTTAAGGGCATGGCTCGCCTCTGCGGTTTAGAGATAAGAGTGCACTTTTCAGTGTGGATGCCTGGAGGACCAGTTTTCTATAAATTTATTGTACTCCTAAAGGTCAAAGCCTTTCTCTCACTTTCTTGAGATGGATAGCAGCAACTTTATGAAATGGGAGCACACTTCATATTCATAATGCATTGGCTGGCAGAATGAATTAAGCAGGGAACGTCTCTGTTTTGTTTCCCATTCTAGGAATACACCAACTAGAGAATATACTACTACTGTGCTCAATCCTGTAGCCAAATCTATGCCTCATAAATTATATTACAGATTGATATGAAGCTTCTCAAGCTTGTAAATTGAAGCCGAGAGAGGGCTAAGTTCAATGCTGGTAGTGAGTCTAGTTTTCCTATGTGAGGGGTCTCTCCTGACTTCATACCTAGAATGCGTTCTGTGAGGGTTACATTAGGTCTTGTTCACCCTTATTGGGAAGAAGGAAGTGATTCAGTATATTCAAGAATGCTGATGATGTACATCAATGACTCTTCCACAGTGGAACTAAAATGTGTCCTTTGTAAATGTGTGGTCTGCCGTTAGGAGCAATTTCCAACACTGCCCCAGTGTAACCCTTGGAGAGGCGTTTCATTCCAACCGCATGGTTCCTCTGACTGGAATACAGTTACACCCTCAGCACACACCTTTATCCCAAACAATGGTGGTAAAGTTAGTTTGTAGAAGGAAGCACCCATATTTGAAAGGGATGTCTAATTTAATGATAACAAACCAGAGAAAGATCTGACAGAATAGAATTTCCCCAACTCTCACGAGAATAGAGAAAAGAGGATCTACTTAAGAGAGAGAATGGGGAGAGAGGCAGTTTTACAAAGAAAGATTAAAGAGAGAACAAGCTAGGCACAAGGGAAGACAAATAGCCAGAGAATGAAAAGGAGCCAAAAGATTAGAACTTATTGCCAAAGTTAGTATGAGGCCAAGGAGAGCGATTCAGTTAGAAGCTGAAAGAAGCCAGTTTAAATCAGTTAGCGTGGAGACGCATTTTGAGCCAGAACAGCTGAGTTGACCAGCTAACCAGATCTCAAAAAGAGCTAGAAAGGGTGAGTTTATTTAGCAGAAAGTCTCAAAGGCTGAAAACATTCTCGACCTAGATGAAACTGTATGGAGGCTAAAAGCTCCCAGGGGTAAGCCTGGGATAACAGACAAGAGGAAGTAAGCCTCCAAGATGACAACTAAATCATGCAAATAAAAGATACATTTACAAACCCTTGTTAATTTTCCTGCATGGCTTCATAGTGCACTACAATTATATCATGCGGTTTTGCTCCAGGACCATACTTCTGTATTCATGTTCCCAAATCAGCTGCACTGATTGGACCTCCCATCTTTCATCAAGCTAACTGTAGGACTCTCATATTTCATCAAGCTAGCATGTTCTTACTCATAAGCAAAGGTATACAAGGATTCCTATTAATTGCCTAGAACAATTAAACAAACAACCTGGATTTCAATTGTAGGAGAAATCCTCTCCATTTCTCTATGAGAATTGCTGCAAATCCATCTAGTATAGAGTTTTGACACAGGAAGATTAACATCCATGTTTTTTTTTTCTAATTTTTTTATATTAGACAAACAAAACTTGTTTATCATATGAGATAATGATTACTGTAAATAAAATCATCATATGTTTACTTTATTCTGTGTAAGGATTTTATAGACACTAGTCTGTTGCATTCTCCAGAACTCTCTGAACTAGATATTGTTACCATAGTGTCTGCATGGCTCAAGACACAAGTATAAGTATTAAGTGGATGTGAAAAATGAAAGAAAGCTGCCTGGCTCTATTGGGATGACTGTAACATCAGATAAATCTCACAGGAAAGGATAAAAATCATGCAGAAGGAATGTGTGCATGGAGTTCAGACTTTGGAGCTAGCCAGTGTGAGGTTTCCTAAACTCAAGTTGCTCTTAAGAGCACAAATTAGAAATACAGAAGCTTGGGATATAAACCAGACAGCACAAATTAGATGCTCTGGAATAAGGTCCTAGATTCTGTTTTGCAGACACACTAAGATGACTCTTTATGATGAATAATTTTCCCGACAAGCTGGAACATTTTTATTCTATACTATCCCAAGTATTTTTAGAAATGGGAGGAGTATTCCCTGATTTCTCTAGTATACCACAAACACACACACACACATACACACACACACACATACATCCTACTTTATATCATGTGCTTACACACATGATAGGCCATTGGGAAATGATGGAAGCTTAGAAGATGGAAATGCAGATAGATCAATATCTATCACCCTTCCCAAAACTGAAGTCCAAATGGATCAATGATCTCAACATAAAACCAGACACACTGAACATGATAGAACAAGATAGCCTTGGTCACAACAGCACTGAGACAGTTTCCTTTTTTTATTAGATATTGTCTTTATTTACATTTCAAATGACATCCCCTTTCCTGGTTTCCCCTCTGAAAAAAAAAAAAAAACAAAACTCTATTCCCTCCCCCCTCCCCCTGCTCACCAACCCACCCTCTCCTACTTCCTGGCCCTGGCATTCCCCTGCTGGAGACAGCTTCCTAAACATGGATAGCACAACCACTAAGACCAGCAATTAACAAATGGGACCTCATGAAACAAATGGTTCTATAAGGAAAAAATATTGTAAATAAGACAAACAGCAGCCTACAGAATGGGAAGAGAATTTCATCAACTCAACATCTAACAGTGGGCTAATATTTGAATAAATAAATAACCCCAAAAAACAGAATCAACAAACAAAACTATCAATTAGAAAACTGTATACAGACATAAGAATTGATTTCTCAATAGAGGAATCTCAAATGGCTGAGAAACATTTAAAGAAGTGTTCAAGATCCTTAGTCATCAGGGATCAAATCAGAACTACTTTGAGCTTCCATCTTACACCTGGGTTGCCTCATGTAGGAAGATGGCTAAGATCAGTAACACAAGTGACAGCTCATGATGGTGAGGATATGGGACAAGAGTATATTCCTCCATTGCTGGTGGAAGTGGAAATTCACACAGCCACTACAGAAATCGATATGGTAGTTACTCAAAAAATTTGGGAATAGATCTTCCTCAAAATCCAGTTATACCAATCTAGGACATATACCCAAAAGGTACACCACCCTGCCACAAGACACTTGCTCAGCTATGTTCATTGTGGCCTTGTTCAAAAGGGCCAGAAACTTCAAACAACCTAGATGTCCCACAACCAAAGAAAATATGATATATTTAAACAACAGAGTATTACTTAACTGTTACAAAAAAAAAAAAACCCGAAATTATGAAACTTGCAGGCAAAAGGATGGAGGTAGAAAAAAAATCTTCCTACATGAGGTAACCCAGAAAAACAAACATGATATGTGTTCACTTATAAATGAATATTATGTTAAGTAAAGGATAATCACACTATAGATCCAGAGAAGTGAGATAAAG
>JADRCD010176768.1:0-13844 GCA_019843815.1 Montemys delectorum
CCTAGACTCAGGTGTAAGGCAGAGGAGGGCTCTAGTAAGCATTTAGTTGAAGAGAGCACACATGGGAGATTATGACCGCTTCTCCTCCCATGGTCTTTCTTCCCTTTCTTACTCTCTCTTCATTGCCAAGGCCGGGTTTAAAACCCTGTTTGATATTAGCAGGTGGCATCCCCCACCTAAGATGGGAATGGTAGGCACATGGCATGAGCCAACAGAGACAGCTCGAGGCCTGAGGCATCTGTAGGTGAATGAGGACTTCATTGTTTCACTGGCATTAGGGGCTACACGTAGGACTCCCTGCCCCCATGCCGAGTGACAAAACACAGGTGTACCCTTGAACCTCGAGACACGGGTACAAGGCAGTCCTGGCATCAGAGGAGGAATCGGTACTTGGAAAGACTCCAGCAGAGGGTGAGATCTGGGCTGGCATGGCAACAGGAGATGTGATGCTCCCAGCTCAGAGAGCGAGAGGAGGGTGTGTGTGTGTGGGGGGGGAAGCAAGGCAAGAGAGGGAGAAGGGGGAAGGTAAGGGGAAGATAATGAGGAGGAGGAGGGGAGGGTAAGAGGGGGTAAGGGAGAGAGTAAGGAGGAGGGGGAAACGCACACATCATCACACCAACAGGAAGTCGAGGTAGGAGGGTAGGTAGCCAACGTAATCCTCCACTACATAGTGAGCTGAAGGCCAGTCTGGGTCCTGGAAACAATGTCTCAAGGATAAACCAAAGCAAACCAAGAAGCATATAGACGTCAATATGTAAAGAATTTGTATCCATATCTATAGAAGTTGGTTTGGGTAGAAAGATGACTAGAAGACACACTTAAATGTGTCTAACAGAGAGTCGTTCACTCCTGATATCCCGAAGTCATGGAATAAAAGATGGGGTCTGAATTCCAATTGCTAAATCTATGTTGAGCTTGAGCTATCTCGCCTCGGCCTTGGCTGGTTTTCTGTAGCTGAAATAGACAAGGAAGCTCCAGGCTCTGTGGTGCTCACTTCTCACCATGCTGAGGTAGGAGGGTCCATGGGGGCCAGGAATTTAGGGCCAACCTAGGGCAACATGGCATTGTTTCTCTGTTAAACAAAGGAAGCCAATACAGCAGACCGGAGGTACTCAGTGAGGCAGATATGCAGCCAGAGGGGGTAGCTAATCCTGTGAGAGAGAGATCTGGGAAAGACAAATTAAGCTTACGGTGGAAATGCCACAACTGGGGACCCCGGCAGACATCTAAACAAGGACAAATCCCAAATGTTGCTGAGATGGAGCAACACCCTCCTGTGTTGCTGTTGGGAGCATACACAGTCCTGCTACTTTGGAGAGCCACCTGGGAAGGGCTCTTCACACTACTCACATCACTGGGTCAACCGGGTCCATTTCCAGGTGTTAGAGACAGGCACTCAGCAGAGTAAAAGTTGACATAAGCAAACTAGGCCCTATTCCTGTAGTGAGAATATTGATTTCTTTTAAAACGTGGTTATGTTGTGTGACTATGTTTTTGTTGTAATCCCATGTATGGAATATGAGGCTGCTTCAGATTGTTCACAGCTGTCGACTACGGTTGTCTCGTGCTCTAGGAAGGGCTCGATTCTGCAAGCTGCAGACAGTTTATGTCTGGAGTTCTTGGGACTCCTGAGAGGGCTTGTGGCAGTGGCTGCTGGTTCCTGCTGCTGTGTTTGCTATTATTGGATGGCTGGTTGGAGACATCCTGATGGCAGAGATTGGACTTGCCCCAAGGCACCTGACACCCCTAGTCAGCAGGAAATAGTCTAAAGAGATCTAGGACCCTTTCCCCCTCTAACCTTTCCTTCCTACCTAGTGTTGGCAGGTTAGAAGGCATTAGGGTGGAATAAGGATTGGGAGGGTGGTAGATAGATATAAGAACCCAATAAAGTAACCCCAAATGTCTGCCAACATATTCTGGAGTTCACGTTCTTCTTCATGGGCGTTCATTTCATCCTCCTTCCAAGGAGGATGCATCTCACACTCAGTTACATTTTGTTATCTTTTAAATACCTTTCCCAGGGCGACTGTGGTGCACACCTTTAATCCCAGCACTTGGGAGGCAGAGGCAGGTGGATTTCTGAGTTCGAGGGCAGCCTGGTCTTCAGAGTACTCACTATACAGAGAAACCCTGTCTCAAAACAAACAAACAAACAAACAAACAAGCAAACAAATATCTTTCAACTTCATCCTCTCCATCTTAAACTGGTAACTCTTAGTGCTATATACATAATTGTGATAACAACTACCCATTTTTTTAAAATGTGTTTCCTCCTTACTTGCAGCTGCTCAAGGTATTTCATGTAATTAGACTCTTTACTAGATTTCTTAGTTTGGGCAAACACTGGCTAGGAGTACTGGGGAAAGGGGAAACTATTTTTAGGTACAGAAAAACATCCACAAAGAATGTAAGCTTCTAAACTCCTTTGTACCTGTTTGGGGGAGCAAACATAAAATATATCACAAACTTAATTAAAGTTATTGCAATCTCGCTGACACGACACCGAGCTTTTCATTTTCTAAATGCTCTCCAGAAAGTAAGAGGAAAATTGCAACGGATCCATTCTATTTCCTAGAATCTTTTTACTTTGTTCCCCCCACCCCGTGGGAATGTGCAGGACTCTGAAGTGTGATGAGAGAGATAGGTAGTGGCTGATTTAGGTTGAAAGGGTTATGAAAAAGGAAATTATAATAGGTAGCCAACAGCTGTGGTTACAGCTTGGCTCCACAGCCTGAGCAGTGCCCATGGTAGCTGGGAGGAAATGAAGGCAGAGCCAGGAAACCCACGGGCTCAACAAGTATGAATGATAGGGACCAGGAGAGCCGGCTGCACCAACAGCCCAGAAATGCGGAGTTATCTGCAGGCTACAGACAGATCTGACTGGGATTAATTTTTAACTCAGAAGCAAGAGAGCTATTTAGGAAGCTGCTGCCTGGCTTCCGTCTTGGCTGCGGGCTATTTCTAAAGACTTTGGCAGGTGTCATGGGTGTCATACCATGTCACACACTCCATGGCCAAGACTGTGGAGAGTCCCCCCCTTTTTTTTTCAAGAGTTAACACTTTAATGATGCCCTTTTCCCAAACTACTGGGTAACTTAAAATAATTTGCTTGACACATGAGTTAGGAGGGCCCAGCCCAGGAAATATATTACCACCGTCTCAAACACTTTTAAGTCAACTGTGCCATTCTTGAGGGCTGGACTGAAGTGTTGTTAGAGTCTCTCTGATTTTGCTGGATTTTATTGGCCTTAGACTGTTCATAGGATCCCTTGACTAATGTTTAACTCTATGTGTGTACATGGGCATGCATGTGTGGGCATGTGTATGCATGTGCATTTGCAGGTCTCTGACTGAACCAGGTCACCATGCTCCTGAGAGTCTCCTCTCTCTTCCTCAGTACTAGGATAACAAACACACTTTAGGTTCTGGGGAGTGAACTCAGGTCCCCAAGCTTGCAAGAAAATCACCTCACTGACTTTGCTGTCTCCCTGGCTCATCATTTGACTCTTTCTACCCAACGGTTTCCTTGAAATAAGTAAGTGACCACATCTGCACTTTGCTCTTGCGGAGTGCTAGTCTTAGGGTGCCGCTCTGAGGCTCCCGCTGGACTCTGTGCCTTACTAGAATCCTGGTTCTTCCTTGGCACAGCTCCCCCAGGGGCTGGTTCATGGATGGCTTGGCAGACAGACCTTGAACCTCACAGATGTGAGAGAGAGGAGAGTGTGACTTTTGCTGGAAGGGCATGACCTTCTTCTCCACCCTTGTGTGCCCTCAAAGGGAAAAGAATATGTGAGTGGTGGTGAGACAAGGCAATGAGTGGAAGGCCTGGGAGATGATGAGACATGGAAGGCTGCAGTGTCTAAGACTCTAGGGATGAAGTCTGCATTTGATGCAGACAGAGCAGAGCAGCAGGCTCAACCCAGCCTGAGGACCATTCAGTCTCTGTTGCTATTGTCCAGGGGCATCTGTGGTGGGGTCAGAGTCAAAAGAGGAGGAAAAATGGGCAGAATGGGCAGGAGGAGAGGGGGTGGAAGAGGTGGGGCAGAAGAGGGGAGGGAAAGGAAGGAGAGGAGAGAGGCGAATAGTAGGTGGGAAAAAGATCATCTCTCAGAGCTAAGAATGCACAGTAGCTTTTCCAGGAGGTCTAAGGAAAGAGGAGATAGGGACATCTGGTACAGAAACACTGTGTCTGCCAACACCTTGAGGGAGCAACACTGGGTGTTGTCTGTGCAGACCCTGAAAGCAAACCAGATCTGAGGCATGCCAAACATGTGCTCTTCACCCGTGCATCCTTTAAAACGTCTTCCACAAATGTCTCTCCCTGCACTGTGGTAGTGGTGCAGTAGGTAAGTGCCTGCCTTGCTACCAGGATGACCTGAGTTCAACCCCTGGAGTCCCTATTAAAACAGGCAAGCAAGCAAGCAGCAAACAGCAAGCAAGCAAGCAAGCAGCAAACAAACATAGCCAAGTGTCATGATTAGTGCTTGCAGTCCCCCATGCTTGGGAGGCAGAGGCAGGTGGGTCTCTGGGAGTTGCTTGTCCTGGCATAATCAACAGGTGAAAGACCCTGCTCAACCACTCGGTGGACAGCTCGCAGGGACTACTACCTCCTGAGGCTGACGGCTGGTCTTTACAAGGGAGGGATACACCCAGCCGCTCACTGCTTTCTCGTTGTCTCTCTGCTCCAGTACCTAGGTAGAGATCCTTTCTTGTGACTTCTCTTCCAGCTCCCCAGGGCCTCTGAGCAGCATCAGTAAACTGACAGTGACATTAGGCTTTGAACTTTCTTCTTCTTCAGATGAGCTATGGTGCTTTTTTTTGATGGGCCTGGTGGCAAACCCACACAGATCAAATGAATGACCTGCTTTGATCACCCATACCAGCGTGGGAAGACTGACTGACTGAACTCGGCTTTCACCGTGGCCCAGGAGGCTCACACCAGCCAGTTTCATTCCTTAATGAACAAAGAGAAGGATTTCTTTGATGCCTACAGTGTAATTTTGAAAAGTATGCGTAGAACACAATGTGAGCTGAAACTTGAGGAGGCAAACTTGTTTGGCAAATGAAAACAACAGCACAGGCTTGGGGCTGGAGGAGATGGTCCAGTCGGTAAAATGCTTGCTGAGCAAGCACGAGGATTTGGAAGTGGGGACGCATCCTTTAAATCCCAGCACTGGGGAGGTGGAGAGAGATGGATCCCTGAAACTCACTGATCAGGAAACCTAGTCTAATTGATGAGCTCCAGGTCCTGTCTCAAGGAACAATGTGGTTGGCTCTTGAGAAGTGACATGTAAGGTTGACCTCTGCCCTCTGTGTGCATGCACTCTCATGTACACCTGCAAGCATTTGCTTGTGCATGTACACACACACACACACACACACACACACACACACATGCACACATACATGCACCCACATACCAACATTAGTGGAGTTGAGGACAAACACAATTACCAGCACTACAGTGGGCAGGAGCTGGCCTTCAGGGTGGCAGCCACCACTTGAATCCTGAAGGAAAGCATTTGAGCACAGAATAGTCAGCGCACCAACAGATGAGCATCAACCAAGTATGAGCCCAAAAAGATCACCTCAGATATAAGTAAGTGTGAGTTATGAGAAAAGAGGCATTGGGCAAGAGAGACATGGAGGAAAATGGGATTACGTATCTGGACACGCTCGGCATTAAAACCACAAGAAATGGGTTAGAAACTAGCTATGTTTGAATCGTTTAAAGAAACAAGACAGCAATCACCAACCAACCAACGAGATGCTCCTAAAACTGCCGAGAAACAATTTTGAAAAATAAACCCTACTCCAAATTTAATTTCTAGACATTGAAAAACATAACTTCTTAAAAAGTCAACAAGCAAAAGGACAGATTAGACAGAGATCAAACAAAAGTTAATATGAGAAGAAACATGGCAACAAGCCCATGTGACATGGGAGGAGTGGCCGTGGACATTAAGCAAGCTAGAGAGGCTTCAGTCAGGAGCCCATGCTTCCTCTGAAGAACAAGGGGGCAGTGGGCTTTCCTCAGAGTTGATTGGATAGATCTATGGATGTTGGGAGCACCCGTCTATCACAGTCCCCACCTCGCCTCCACACCTGACCCAGTTCATCTCCACAATGACTCAGGGTGAAACAGGACAGCAGACATCCATCGACAGGGAGCAGTTAACTTGACTCCCAGCAGAGGCCTGAAGCTAGAGAGTACTGAACTAAGCACAGATTCTCTTGGGCATCATTACTTTTTCTCTTGAGCCATTATTAAGTAAAAAAAAGGGCTTTAACACAGTTTCCACAGCATTGTAGGGACCTCCCTTCCCTGGCTGGTCACATGCAACATGTTCTGGCAATACAAGGTCACTAGGCTCTCACAGGTACTCCTTCTGCTAGGACAGCTAACCTCCTCTTTCTCTCTCACAGCCTCTTGTACGTCCTCAGAGAGGTCCTCCCATTGAGATACTCTACAAGCTAAGATTATAGATGTTGAGGACAAGAGCCCAGTCCTTGCTCCCAAGGTACCCAGAATGGATGGAAAGTTATAGAGAGACATTGAGTGTTGACTTCTGACCCCCTCCCTAACACGTATATATATATATGCACACACTCATGAGTATATATATGCATAGTCACATATTTTATGAGACACCATGGCAGGGAGTGACCTGTTATGATGTCACAGGCTCTGGAGCATGTGGACCTGAATGGCTGTCATCTTCCCTGACATAGAAAACATGATGATGTGGTGAGGAAGGCCCATGTGCATGCATGGTCACAGAACCCTATCTCCCACCATGATGTCTGATGCTTCTCCAGTCAGACACATGGCTCTCTTGTTGAATGAATAACTGCTTCTGGGTTCCTTTTTTTTTTTTTTTGACAATGTATGTCACAAGTCAGAAAATAGGAACTCTGGCTCAAACAGCAGTTTAGTGACTTCCTGGCTTGATGACTCCACAAATATGAAATTTATAGCTCTTGGAAATACAACGGTAGCCTGCTGCCTCCACAGCTGCCCTGGGGACTCTTACACTTTGTGCAGTTCTGTCAGCAGCTCCTGCAGGCTCTGGCTAAAGGCCTGAAGCTTTATTCACTCTTGAATTCTTTGGTGTAAAGGGGACTTGGGGGGTGAAGGATGTGGTAATGAGTCTAGACCATCACAGTGGCATTCCGCGTGTAGGAGATAAACACCAGGGTGGACTCAGCCCTTAGGGCGTCGTGGGCATCCTTGAGCTTCATCACAGATGGCTGGGAGGAAACCATGTGAGGGCAGGTAGGCTTTGCTCTCTCTTCAGTGTGGAGGAAGCTTTGGTGGCCTACTCCCATTGATTTGGCCTTCCCTGTCATTCTTCCACAGGCAGCTGATAGATTATGGTGGGAAACTAGCAGAGGTTGAGGAAGGAAAGAGGAGTGGGAAAGGCTTCCAGGTTCTTCTGTGCTCACACCCGAGAAAAGGTGACAAGGGCATTACTACTAATGAGGGGTTCAAGGGTGCACGCTGTCCCAAAACAGAGGACTTGCTATACACTGGACCATAAACAGATGCACATGAAATCGAGCTGCACTCTTCTGTTTCTACCAAGAGCTCCTGTGTGGCTGTCTTGGCTTTCTCTTTGTTGCACTGAGCACTGAGAACAAGGGTTGTGGAGATGAAGCATGCTCCATGCACAAGTTTACACCCAACAGGGGTGAGTACAGAAATGTCACAGAGAGTTGCTGAGTACCTCATGACGAGATGGAGGAACAGGGAGGGCACAGGTCTGTCTTAGCATCGGTGGCGTGGAAGCTGGTACCCAGAGTGACCTGTGTATCCTGTATCATGCCTACAGCATAGCCACCCACAAGCTACCTGCCCAGATTTGGGGATTTGAATGGCCCATCCCAACATCTACCCTATCTATGAACTGCCTGGCTGGTCCTATAGATCCAAAGCTACAGGATCTCTTGACACAGGGCAACAACAGGAGATCTGAGAGGAATCCCAGTGAGGTTCCAGTATTGAGAGAGCAGCAGAAGCCAGAGGCTTTGTATAAGACAAACAAGTCATTGCAATGAATATTTACAAGCATAGCAGTGTGGACAAAAGGGTATGCTCTGGGACACGCTGTGACCTACTACAGCTTCCATGAGATTTTTTTCTCTGTTGGCAGGGAGTTTGCAAGCGTCGGTGGAGGCCACAAACATGGGGTCCTAAACTCATCCCAAGAACCCATGTGAAAAAATCTGGGTGTGGCAATGAGTGCCTGTAACCCCAGCACTGGAGAGATATAGACAGGAGGATTACCCGGGGCCACTGGCCAGTTAGTATAGACAAATAGGCAAGCCCCAGCTTCAGTGAGAGACTGTTTCTCAAAATACATGGTGGAAGGGAAGACCAGCAAGCTAATTCATTGGGCAACGGTGCTTGGTTGCCGTGTGCACTGGCTGGTTTTGTGTGTCAACTCGACACAAGCTTGAGTTATCACAGAGAAAGGATTTCCCTTGAGGAAATGACTCCATGAGATCCAGCTGTAAGGCATTTTCTCAATTAGTGATCAAGGGTGGTGCCATCTCTAGGCTGGTAGTCTTGGGTTCTATAAGAAAGCAAGCTGAGCTTTTGCTCCATAATCTACAGACCATTGTGCGTGACCTCCACACATACTTAAAAATGGACGCCAGGCAGTGGTGGTGCACGCCTTTAATCCTAGCACTTGGGAGGCAGAGGCAGGCAGATTTCTGAGTTCGAGGCCAGCCTGGTCTATGTCTACAGAGTGAGTTCCAGGACAGCCAAGGCTACAGAGAGAAACCCTGTCTTGGGGGGGAAAAAAAAAAGCTGAGCAAACCAGGGGAAGCAACATCCCTCCATGGCCTCTGCATCAGCTTCTGCCTCTAAGTTCCTAACCTGCTTGAGTTCTAGTCCTGACTTCCTTTGATTATGAACAGTAATGTGGAAGTGTAAGTAGAATAAACCTTTTACTTCCCAACTTGCCTCTTGGTCATGATGTTTGTGCAGGAAAACAAACCCTGACTAAGATACCATGCAAGCCCAGTGACCTGGGTTCAGTCCTTGGAACCCATGTAAAGGTGGAAGGGGAGAACTGACTCCATGAAAGTGGTCCTCTGGCCTCTATCACGCACGACACAGGTACTTCCCCCACCCAGCATGCACACACACAATAATAAATAAGAAACAGATATTAAGATAAATTAGACAGAAAGCAACTGTAGAGATGCCCAGTGTCCACCTCTGATCTCCACACATGTGCACATATTTTTACATGTGTGAACAGGAAAGCCTACACACACACACACACACACACACACACACACACACACAAACACAAACACACACGAAACTGCCCAGAAATTATAAGCATCAAGTGCTTCAAAAACATAAATGAATTTCTAATGCAGGCTTGGATGAGATCCCACAACTTCTCATTACATGTGTGCAAATATCCCTCCATCAGAAAACACCCCCAATCCAAAGCATTGCAGGTCTCACCATGTTGGATAACAAACCCAACCCTCATAGAGCTAAACACTATTTTCTTTAGGCACAATGTCACACTGTATGGTCAGACTAGATAAAACACATGCTGGGTCACAAGTGACAGCAACTCCCATGTTGGTAGATGGTGAGATGTGACACCTTCCTGGGGCCACCTGGGTTCTAAATGGGGGAGCTGTTACCTCTGGCTGAGAAGGTAAGGAGATGACTTGTCACTCACAGAAATTTTCCATTGGTCTTTGACCCTATGAGGACCGTCTGCTCAGATTCATCTCTGGAGATGTTGCCATGGAACCAGGGCATCTTCTCATGGGCCGTGGTGGCGATCAGTTTCTCCAGTTGGGGCTTCTGGCTGATGATAGCTTGTTCCAGAGCCTGGCCCTGCAGTGAATGGAGAGAGACTGAACTGGCCAGTTAGAGAACACTTGGATCCATCTGTCCCGGGTCCTATGCAGCAAATCAACTCTGCTCCCCTTCCCCACCCCCCTGCTCATCTTTTTCTTATTCATAAAGGAACCAGTAAGACTTCTGTATATTACTTGCATGTCTCCAAGTGTATAAATAAAAGAATATGCCTTAGAATGAAGACATGGGCCCTTGAAAAGCCACACGAAAATTTGAGAATGTAGATCATAAACCAATGGGTTAAGAGAATGGATTCTCCAAAGACAGCTCTATACTCAAACTAGTTTCAGTGTGAAAACCAAGTAATTTCATAACAGACAAGGAACTATAAGATGTGTGTGAGGTCGCGGGTCTTGAGACAGCTCAGCAGTAAAGGTGCTGGCTGCTGAACCTGACCATCTGAGCTTTATTCCCCGGGACTCATGTGGTGGAAGAGTGACTGACTGCTATGAGTTATCTGACCTCATAGACCTGTGGGCACCCGTCTCTAACACACCAAGTCAATACGTGCAACCAAAGAATGTTTAAAAGGCTGATGTGTGTGAGGAAGGCACTTGCAGCTTCATGTCTGTCAGAATTCAGCTGGCCTTGGTCCCATCTCCTCCACCCCAACAGGCCTGTAGGAAGACCATCAGACGAGGCCCAGTCGAGCAGCCTGGACCAGAAAGGAACAAGGTGGAAATAAAAACAGGCAGACGGATTAAGTGCGGAAAGGGCAGACTTTCTTTTCCTCCCTAGTGAGAGAATAACAGATCTTGGTAGTGAATAGCCAGAGTTGGATTTAAAAAAAAGAATAAAAACCCAAAGGAGAGAAATTAAAACACAACCTTCTCCTTCATGGTGAAGGGAGGAGGACAGAGAGCAGAGGGGGTGTGAGGATTCTGCTTTGGTCCCATGAGCAGATGGGCTGGGAAGAAAGGCAATGAAGAGGAGCCGCACACAGGCGTCTGTTGCCCTAATCTTTGTGGAAAGGAGGCAAGGCTTCTGAGTAGGTTTAGAGGACTCCCTGGTCTCAGGGCCAGCAGTCTCACCTGAAGGTTCCAGGTCTGTTTCACATATTCCCTGATGAGGTTCTCCTTCAGGTCCTCAAAGGGTCCAGTCTTGGGCTGTACCCCTGGGGGCCGGTTGAAGGGCTTCTTGAGGAGGCAAACAAGGCCATCGGGTTCCTGGGAATGGTAATGACAGAGGTCTGCCGGGCTGGCATGGGCCCTGCCCCCGGAGATGGCATAGGTGCCATTAAGTTCCCTCTCGATGGTGTAGTGGTGTGCCTTCCTGTTGTGAGCCACTGACAAAGCAAAACCACCCAGGTAATTGCGGCTCTGGCGTAACAGGTAGAGCCCATCGGTCATGCCGCCCTGGACCAGGTAGTCTTCGGCCTCTTCTCGGGTGATATTGCCAAAAAAGTAGGTCAGGTGGTTGGCGCTGTCCGCAGCATTGCCGGCCATGTCTGCGCCACTTTAGCGTTCTGGGAGGTATGTGGAAAAGTACCTGGGAAACATAAAGATGGGAGTCACGATGAGGAACCCATACCGCAAGAGACACTAGCTATGCCCACCAGGACCATCTCCACAGGGGTAGAAGCCTTCTAGCTTAGAGGGGTACACTGCTGTGTGCGCTCCTTTCTATTACCTATTCCCATAGTCTTCCAGGAGTCTTTGGACACAGTTCTCAAGGGCATAACCTGAGTGTAGACAGTGGTCCATGGGACAGAACCAGTCAGAACTCAAAGTCTTGATGGCCCCAGAAGGCACAGAACATGCTAAGAAAAACTATACATCCCTCCCCAGTCTGTTGGGTCTTAAGTTGCCCTAGACGACCTTGAACTCAGTCAGTATGTAGTCAGGGATGACCTTCAACTTCTAATCCCTCCACTTCCCTCTCCCCAGTTTGAGATCAGAGGCACGAACTATCCGTCTGGTTTATGTGGTGCTGGGTGTAACCAAGAGCCTCATGCATGCTGGAAACGCACTCTACAGCTGAGCTACATCCCAAGGCTGTAGAGCCTACTTCATATAAACAAGGACTATAGTCACACCTCAGAGAGCTGTAGACATGGCCTCATTACCACAGGCTTTCTCATCTCCTGCCTGGGGTAGAAAGAGCAGAAGTGGCTCCCTAAGTTATAAACAGTTAACATCTACCCAGATGCCCCAGGTGCCCTTTCTGGCCTTGGGTGCCTCTAGGAGAGGTGCTCCTCCGCCCAACAGAGCAGATAAAAGTCAGTAGTTGGAGGTGTGTGAAGAGCTTGACATGGGGAGACACTACCTCTGACGAACATACTCAGCAGAAGAGACAGGAATGCATGAACACAGTGAAAAAGATGCACAGCGCCACCCAGAAAGTGTTCAAAGAGTGAAAAATGTTGGTCATCTGGAAAAAGTTGGACGAAGCAATCCTTTCTCATCTGGGGAGAGAGCATTTATCTCTCAATGTTTTCAAACTACCTCCCATGCACACAACATACTCAAACACATATCCCATACACACACATATGTACTATATAATACACACATCACATCCTAATATATGCCACACATCACATATATCACATATCACATGCATACAGATCACATGGTACACATAACATAAACACATTACGTCTCACAGGCGCACGCAGCACACAGACACCATAATATAGAGCCCACATATACCCCACACAGTATACAAGACACAGCCAGTGCATGTACCCAGAATACACAAGTACACCTCACACTGGACACACTTCATACAGCATATATATGTACCTCACATACACACAGCACTGCGTGAACACATATAGACACATTGCACCCATGCCACGTGGAGTTATATGAAACAGCCTTCTCTCTGAAAGTCATCCTCCATGTATGGCTGCGCAACTCAAAGATGCCATGTAGACACAGGTGACAAGTGTCCTGACACTGTACCCTGAGGTATATGGGGAACCCATCAGAACACAGCAAATCTCTCACTCTCTTGGGGCCTTCTAGGATATAAGCTATGCATACAAGGCCTTAGTAGTATGGAAATGTATGTGAGCACACATGCTAGTTCACGTGGATGCTTGTGCATGTGTACCTTTAGAGGCCAGAGGTCAACTGCAGATGCTGTTTTCAATCCCTTTCCTTTTTTTTTTTTCCTTTTTGAAACAGGCCTCTCATTGGACCAGGGGTTTGCCAGCGGTGGGATTATTTCAGGAGCCATCTAGGAAAGGCTAAAGGCCTTTCCTGGAGTGGGCCACCATTTTTGCATGGCCTGTGACAGGTGAGCTGAGAGGCAGGGCCACAAGAGATTTCCTATCATTATTACATATTCTAATGATTCCTGGGCACTAGCCTACCCTGTCGGGCAGATTTTCTGCTGATCGACGAAGATGATCAGCAAAAAGTAGCATTGCCTATATAGCATTACTACTCTTGCAGTACTCTGTAGTACTCTGTAGTACTTTGTAGTACTCCTGTAGTACTCTGTAGTACTCCGTAGTACTCCTGTAGTACTCTGCGGTACTCTGCAGTACTCTGCAGTACTCTGTAGTACTCTGCAGTACTCCTGTAGTACTCTGTAATACTCTGTAGTACTCTGTAGTACTCTGCAGTACTCTGTAGTACTCCTGTAGTACTCTGCGGTACTCTGCAGTACTCTGCAGTACTCTGTAGTACTCTGTAGTACTCTGTAGTACTCTGCAGTACTCTGTAGTACTCCTGTAGTACTCTACGGTACTCTGCAGTACTCTGCAGTACTCTGTAGTACTCTGCAGTACTCTGTAGTGCTCTGTAGTGCTCTGTAGTACTCTGTAGTATTCTGCAGTACTCTGCAGTACTCTGTAGTACTCTGCAGTACTCTGTAGTGCTCTGTAGTACTCTGTAGTGCTCTGTAGTACTCTGTAGTGCTCTGTAGTACTCCTGTAGTACTCTGTAGTGCTCTGTAGTACTCTGTAGTACTCTGTAGTACTCCTGTAGTACTCCTG
>JADRCD010176773.1:0-15156 GCA_019843815.1 Montemys delectorum
CATCTGAGAGGAGGGAGCCTCAACTGAGAACATGCCTCCAGAGGATCGGGCTGAGATCCAGCTGTAGGACATTTTCTTAATTAGTGATCAGTGGGGGACGGCCCAGCCCATTGTGGGTGGTGACCTCTCAGGGCTGATGGTCCTCAGTTCTGTAAGAAGCAGCCTGAGCAAGCTATGAGAGCAAGCAAGTAAGCAGCACCTTCCATGGCCTCTGCATCAGCTCCTCCTCCAGGTTCCAGCCCTGCTTGAGATCCTGTCCTGGCCTCCTTCTGTGTTGGACTATGATGCAGAAGTAGAAGCCAGATAAACCCTCTCTTCCCGGACTTGCTTTTGGTCACCTCACAGCAATAGTAGCCCTGACTAGGACACCACCGAGGCTGCCAACTTTGGGAGTCCCAGTCTCATCCCTGTATCTTGGAGTGTGCAAGGCCCTGAGCAGCCAGCTAGCTCTTGTCCTGGAAATTTCAAGTGCTGTTTTCCAGATGGTCCCACTAGGGAGTTGTGTTGGTAGCTCCTGCATCTCTGTTTGAGGCCATGGTGGGCTCTAGCCCTGCCCTCAGGTCACATGGTGCCCACTTGTTCCCGGCTTAGGGGCCCAGAGGGTGTTTGGGCCTCAGGGGTGGCCCCTCCGCTCACCTGTAGAAGGACCACTTGAGCAGGAACTGGCGTGCGGCCTTGGGGAAGCTAGGGCTGCCTGAGTGCTGCTTCAGGACCTGGGTGACCACGTTGTCCAGCCAGCTGGCCCACTGGTCCAGTGAGCTCTGCTGCTGCAGGGTAACCTTGAAGTCATGCTCCAAGCGCTGCACCAGGCTCTCCTCACACTGGCACACCCATGAAGCCTGCTCCTGCAAAGGTGTAGTTGGTGAGGGCCTGGGGGTCTTCTAGTGTAGTTATTTGAGACAGGGGCTCATGTAGCCCTGGCGGCTTCAAACTGCTGAGATGACTCTGAACTCCTGGGTTGATGTGTTGCTGGGGATGGGGCCCAGGATTTGGTGCATGCTAGGAGGGTGCTCTGCCCACTGAACCCCAACTCTACCTTTCCTTGATTATGGACAAAGTCTCAAGAGGTAGCCCAGGTTAGCCTAAAACTCCCAATCTTCCTGGCTCAGTCTCCTAAATGTGAAGACAGGCATGTGCCACTGAGCTTCACAAAGGCCCACAATCTGCTGAAAAGATGACCTCGAGCCCCAGGGGCTCCTTAAGTCTGCCATTGTTTGTACTTTTCTGGCACGACAGAGCCAGTCATACAAGGTCCAGCAGCTGGGAGCACTTGGAATGCAAACAGACAAGACAAGAGCATTGCTTGTTAAACTGGCTACCAAAGGAATCCAGACACTGTAGGAGGTGGTTGGTGGACTGTGAGGAGACCTCAGGCTTTCCATTGCAAACATACAGGCCAGGGAGAGATGAGCTGCCTGCTGCATCCAGCTGTAGTTTGCTGGTCAGCCTCGGTGGGGAGGACCCAGCCCAGAGCAAGGCAGAACAAGCAGATGTCACTGCCAAGTCACCTGCACATTGGCAAAGTCCACTCGATTGAGGTCACTCAGCATCTGGTTAATCTGTGACGTGTTCTGCAGCACTGCTCGTGCCGCCTGCGCCAGGTGGTTGAGGGACGTGTAGCGCCGCAGCGTCTGTGCGAAGGCACTTACAACACCCACCTGTGAGGGATCCAGGTGACAGGTCAGCAAAGCCCCTGCATGGGGACAGACAGATGTGCACCCAGACACACACAGACATGCACGCACACCACCCTGCTCCCTGCAGGCCTATGGAGGCTCAGGATAGCAGAGGAGGAAGGGGCAGGGAGGGGGATCCTGTAGGTAAGAGGGCCCATGTCAGCCCTGTGCCCATCTCATTGAGAAATCATCTAGACTGCCTCACTGTGGAGGGGAAACACGCCCACTGGCTGAGCGGAGCACACAGGGTGCCCACGATGGACTCCAGGATAAACCCTTCCGTCTTTGTGCTGCTGCATCAGGTATCAGGCAAGTGACACATGCAGACGGAGGTCGCAGCAGCCCACCACATGGCACATCTAAGGCCTTCCCTCCTGGTCCTGTGCTTGTCCCTGCTTCTGGAGGCCTTGGTGGATGGTAAAGATACAGATCCCAATGGGGTGGGGTGTCTGAACACTTAGGGGCTGAAGCAGGAGGATTATGAGTTGGAAGACAGAACTTTTGGGCTAAATGAGACCGTTTTGGAAGATTCAGGGAGTGGGGTGGGGGTGGAGTCTAGAATCCTCACACCCACCAAACTTATGTGTGGGTGTGGTTGTGGGTGGGGGTTGAAGTTGGGGTCTTCACTCTTGGCCTTAGTTTTTATCTTATCTATTAGTGTATGAATGCACACATATGATGGTGCGTGTGTGCAGGTCAGAGGGCATCTTCTGGAAGTTGGGTTCTCTCCTCCCACCATGTGGGTCCCAGGGATCCCTTCAGGCTTGGTGGCAAGAGCTCTTACCCACAGAGCCACCTCCTGGGCCTCTGGACTCTACTTTTTTGAGGCAGGGCTTACAGATTAGGCTAGTGGCTGTTTGGCAAGCCCTTCAGTGCTGAGGTTCTAGTGCACACGACCATGCAAAACTTTTTTTTTTTTTTTTTTTTTTTTGTAGTGACAGAGTTCAAATTCAGGTCGTCATGCTGTGTGACAAATGTTACCTCCTGAGCCATAGTCCCAGCCCCAGCCCCCAGCATCCCTGTACAGACATTCCAGAGTACCTGGGCCACAGATTTGCACTGAAAGCTCTCGTCAGGTAAGGAAATGAAAGTCCCACCTGCCGACCAAGGCAGCTCTCCAGCGGCCCGAGAATGTTACCTCCAGGGCCATCTACGGTCCTCTCCCCTGCCAGCCCCTCTCCCATCCCCACAGCATCCTGGGAGGCCCATTTTCCTAGACACACAGGGGAAGTGGCCTGGACAACACAGGGAGGCCAAGGGGTCCCCCAGACCCATCCATGCTGGTACCTTGGTCTGGATGACCTGCTGAGGGAAGCCGCTCATCGCATTGATGAGCCAACCCTCTAGGCTTTTGGCGAAGTTCCTGATGGCCTGGGTGAGGGAACCTGGAGGGGTGAAGCAGAGGCTCATGGTGAGTGGGGTGAGCACCCTCCCAATGGGCCCACCAGAGGCCATGTAGATGATGCCAGCATAGGTGAAAGTACCATGGAGGGACAAGTGGCAGCCTGAGGGTGACTGGGGCCCTGGACACCCAGGGAGGAGGTGCCAGGTGAGAATGGGGAGCAGAAACCTGTCCCCGGCTCTGAGGAGACACTGGCCTTGTCTGGGAATACGCATGGCCGGCACAGTGATGGAGCCCCTAGTATGGAGACCAGGGGCACTGCCCAGCACCCAGCACTGCCTGGGCGGCCACAATCAAGACGCATGCATCACCAGAGCCACAGCGTCAGGGCCAGACACCTGCACATACATGCATGCACACACATATGTGCACATATGTGCACGCGCAGAGTGTGTTCTGTCGACATCTGAATTTATTTTATGCTGACCTGCCTTAAGAAGAAATTTAGACTTTCTGATTTTGATTTCAGGACAGGGTCTTTCTACATAGCTGATCTGGAACTCACTCTGTAGAGCAGGCTGGCCTAGAATTCATAGAGACCTGCCTGCCTCTGCCTCCCAAGTGCTGGAGTAAAAGCATGTGCCACCATGCCAGGGTAATCAGACTGCTTTTCCTTTCCTTTTTATTTTATTTTCAGACTGTTTTTAAAGAAAATACGTTCCAACATCATTGTCTTCCTGAGATTCAGAGTGTCACTGGCTGCTCCCCAGGGAAGGCCACGGTTCTCTGTGTTCCTAACTTCTCCAGGAAGCTCCTCGGGGCATTTAGAAAGCTCTAGACTGCTGGGCACGAAGAGTCCCACATACAGTGCCTGCCAGGAGTGCATCCAAGGCTAAATCTGGGTTTGCTGCCCACTCTGGGGCCATGGGCACTGAGCTGGGCAGGGCCTGTATGAGTCCAAGGCTGTCTGACTTTATGGATAATCCCCTCTTTAATGGGCCAGTCTTGGCCATTTCTGCTAGCAAGCATCCCTGGTGCCCACGGATGGCCTGATGTGCCCTTGAAACTGAGGTGGTTTTCCTAATTGATGACTCTTGGATGCCCTTGCACCAGGGAACCTTCTGGAAAGCCTGATACCTGCCCTGGTCCGTTCTTAGCACCCTGCTGCCTGGCAGAGCTCCCTGGAGTCAGGAATGGGGAGGAGTTGGCAAGTGAGGGGCCACTGCAGGATTGAGTGGTGGCTCTGGGGACCAGGGCCTTGGGATGGGGCCACTTACTGGGGACGGGCCTCAGCACATCTGGGATAAGGGTTTCCACCAGCGTCTGGTACAGGATATGATCGCAGCTTCGCATCCACTGTAGGATTGGCTCACATTTACACAGAGAAATGAGCTTATCCTTAGGGAGCAGGGTGACTTCTGGCTCCTCATCACTGTGGGAGAGGGAGGGGACACAGGTGAGCCCAGAGAAACAGGGCAGAGACCACACAGAGTGCAGAGGAAGCCAGGCTCTGCTCAGGGCTCAGGGCATGGTCCTATGCACCCATGCTGCCCAGATAGCTGTACAGCCCCTTTGGGTCCCCAAGGGATGATGTGAGTCACTGTAGTCTCTGGGCTGGGTCACAACTTGGTAGCATAGATCCTGATACTCAGGAACCCAAGGCAGAAGGATAACAAAGCCATACCCAGCCTGAGCTACAGCGAGAGCTGGGGCCATGGCTCAGGGGCACAGGCCCTGCCTAGCATGTGCAGGCCTAGGGTCCCCAGAACTACGGCAGACCAGGTGTCCAACTGCTGTAGAAGCAGGTGGTGCCAGGATTCACTCGTCAAGCACACCAAGTCTAGAAGCAAGGAGAAGAGGTGTCTAGGCAGCTCCTCACACAGCCTGGCATATGGAAGGTGGCATCAGGAGACTGCCTTGGGATTAAATTGGGGAGCGCATGGGCTGAGTACGCCTGTCCTGGGGTCGGGTTGTCACCTGGCAGGCAGTGAGGCACGGCCATCCGTGGAGGTGGCCTTGCAGTTCCAGAAGGACAACCACAACTTCTCAATGTACTGAAACTGGAGGTTCATGGCGACATCTAAGGTAGCCTAGGAGCGGAACAGCCTGTCAGGGGGAGGCCCGGTCATGGACCTGGTGCTCCGGGCAGCTGTGGGGGTCTTCTGAGGTCCCCAAAGGGGCCTTGCTAGTGAAGAGAGAACAGGCAGAGGCAGTGCCCAGGGAGAAGGTCCATCCAGTGGGGGACATGGGCTCTGGCCTCCAGTGGGACACAGAGCTAATGATGGTACAAGGAAGCTGCAGGTGGGGCTGGGGCTGGCTGAGTAGGGCATCACCTCACAGTGCCTGCGATACACCAGCTGCAGGGCCTTTACATCATGAAGGGTGATGCTCTCCTGCAGTAGCAGGCTGCCTAGGTCAGGTGCCGGGAACTCCGGGAAGACGTGGGACACATCTGGGGAGAGACAATCCACACATGTCACACATACAGACTCCAGGGGACACAGGCACTGGAGACCCACAATAGTGCTGTCATGTGGTGACTGTGGATGTCGGCTCCTTAGGGTAAGCGGAGCCTCAGAAACATGACCTAAGCAGACAGTCTGGGGCTGGGTCAGTGGCAGAGTGCCTGTGAGGTGCAGGAGACACTGAGTCCCATCCCCAGCAGCACCGTGACCTGTCACCTCAATACTCACGAGGATCAGGAGTTCAGATCAGCCTGGGCTATAGGACAGTCACAGAGGAATCTCTGTGCTCAGCTCTGGGTGCACTGCCGGCACCCAAAGTCACCGTCATTATGGCGACCCCTTTGCCAGTCACTGTCTCTGCCATGTCCTAGCCATTCATTAGTCTACAGCCATCTCACATATCTGCTGTCCATCATTCTAGAGGTGTAAGAGGAAGACTCATGAGCCGGGCGGCGGTGGCATACGCCTTTAATCCCAGCACTTGGGAGGCAGAGGCAGGCGGATTTCTGAGTTTGAGGCCAGCCTGGTCTACAGTGAGTTCCAGGACAGCTAGGGCGACACAGACTCTGTCTCGGAAAAAAAAACAAAAAAAAACAAAAAACCAAAAAACAAACAAAAAGGACAATGACTCACCTACAACTCTGTGTACAGTGGAGCAGGCCCCACACTCACCTATGTACTGCTGGTGGTGTTGGCCTTGCGTGGCCATGGCCTGCTCCGGCACACCATGCATGTTGCTGTGAGTGCTACCATCCCCAAGGCTGTCTGACTTCTGGGCTGGCCGATACCTGGGCAGAGGACACACATGCCACCATGAGCCCTTTCTGGGACGAGCCCAGTGAGCACAGGGCACTGAGTGTGTGCATGCATGCACGTGGGTGGTGTGCCATTTTTAATAGCAGTCAACAACAAGTACTCTTTCTCTCCCAGCAGTGGGCCTGAACTGTGGGAAGTATCCAGCACCCAGACAGACCTGCTGGAGCAGTGCTGCTGGGTACCAGGCTCAGGGGCAGGAAGCCTTTACACAAATGTCCCCACCATCCAGCTCCAGAGCTAACACTCCACCCCTTCCTGCCTTTGTGATTGTGCTGCCGTGTGTCCTGTGTCTGGCTCATGTTCCCATTCACACTGGAACAGACATTAGAGTGTGCTTCATTTTCCTGGCCGAATGGTATTCCAGTACGGGCAGGCTCCCTTTGTGTTGACAGCACCTGCAGCACATTTCCATGCTGTTTTCCCTCCAGAGGCAGGTGACTCTTGACACAGATCCTAGATGTTTCATTACTGTGTGGCAATTCTGACTTTGAATTTACTTTGGGCTGGATCTATTAGAAACATCATATAGGTGCACAGAGGGGAAACAGACTCAGACCAGTCAGCCTCCTAGACACCTGGCCAAGCTAGCTGTGACAGTCAGCCAAGGGCCGTGAAGTGAGTGAGGTCTCTTGGGGGAGGAAGAATATACCACTGAGGTGTCTCTAGGATGAAGGCTTGCTCATGTCTGCTGGTCCTGAAAGGAGCCAGTGAGGGGCCGTGGGGCGTGGTCAGGGGTGGAGCTCTGTCTAGAATCTCCCAGTGAGGGGCTGGAGGCATGGCCAGGGGTAGGGCCCCTGCTTAGGGTATTTGAGGCCCTCAGTACCTCAACAAAACAAGATAATTAAGGTCTGTGGTTTCTTTTAGAAAAAAAAAAGTAGAAATATAGATACCTAAAAAGAAAATAAATGAAAACAAGAGAAAAATGTGCATTGCCAAGATCTGGGTGGGCGGGAGGCCCAAGGGGAGGACATGGTTTAGGCAATGAAACTCCCTCATCTGACACATTTCACTGAGTACCTGTCCAAACACACTGGAGGCACAACAGAAGACTTCTGGAGTGTCTTGCCTGACCTGTGTGGGGAAGCTGTTGTGGCACCTGCGATCAAGGGCTGCAGGGCTGGCCAGCCCGGCCCGCATCACCCACCTAGGCTTCTGGTGTGTGGGCTGCTGCCTCATGGCCATGTACTGTGTGTCTTCCTGCAGCCGGTTCAGTGGGGAGTCTGGCTTCAGGCGGATCCCATAGTAATGGTACTTTGAGTTGCCCCTGGAATAAAATATTACAGGGTAGGCACTGTTGAGGGTCACTCCCTTTAGGTTTGGCAATCATGAGGCCATTCTGTATGTAGCATCTCTGGTGGGAAGCCTCTCCCTTGTTAGTGATAAAGGCTCTGGGATGTCCTGCACTGAGAAAAGTGGCCAGCGCTGTCCAGCCCAGGTCTGCCTACTTACTGTGACTATGACTGGCAGCTCTTGCCCAGTGTCCCTCACACCTCACCTCACAGCCTGGGAACATGGTGACACGAGAGGTGTGCATCGCCACCCAAGGCTCTAAAACTTCATTTTGGAAAAGAGTGTATCTTACGAAGTAACAAGAAGGAGCAGAAGGTGGCTTCGCCATGCTCAAGGGATGACGCTCAGGTGGAGGCAGGGGTGGCAGTTCAATATCATCAGATAGTAGTGAGTGTGAGGCTAGCCTGGGCTACAGAAGACTGTCTCAAAAGAAAGAAATTAAAATAAAAAAAACTTGTTCAGAGGAATTTCAAATGGATTTTAAAAAGTGAAATGAGCCCAGTGTAGTGGTACAGGCTTTAATCTGAGGACTTGGGAGGCAGAGGCAGCTGGATCTCTGTGAGTTCAAGGCCAGCCTGGACTACATAGTGAGCTTCTGTCTCAAAACCAAACCAACAAAATTTACAAAATGAAAGTGAGCCGGGCGGTGGTGGCCCATACCTTTAATCCCAGCACTTGGGAGGCAGAGGCAGGCGGATTTCTGAGTTCGAGGCCAGCCTGGTCTACAGAGTGAGTTCCAGGACAGCCAGGGCTACACAGAGAAACCCTGTCAGTGGAAAAAAAAAAAAAAAAAAACCTCTGTTTCCAGCCCTGTCTTCCTAGTATCTCCCCACTTCCCCACCTCAATCCTGGGCTGCTGGAAGTCATGAGGCCTCCCCCAGGGCTGGAGGCCTGTGGGCTTTGGGGAGCTGGGTCTCTGACATGGGAAGAGAGGAGGCAGGGCTGGCATGAGATGCAGGGAGCCCTGGGGGTTATTACCCACCTGGTCCCCAGGCGTCGTGTGCGCAGGCCCATGAACACCGAGCGGATGAGCTTGCCAAAGGATGCGGCATTGACTGGCTCCAGCTTGTGCTCCTGGCAGTGGCGCAGGTAGTGGTTGTACAGGGAGCTGCGAGGCAGGCTCACACCCTCTGCTGTCTCGTAATTGTCCAGAAGCCACTGGAGCTAGAGGATAGATAGGCATCAAAAGCTTAGGTTTCCCAGGACAGCACCTCACTTCTCTGTGCTGGCAAGGGCAGTGACAAAGCCACCTGTGTGGTACTCACATCAGTCCCCTAAATAAATATGCCAAGTACCTCTGTCTCTCCATCATCCATCCATCACCCCACCCATCCATCCATTAGCACATGCGTCCATGTGCAGCTTGGCCTCCATGTTCCTTGACTTATTTTATAAAGCCTCATGTGATAGAGACAGACCACACCGCATCTCCAGGCTGAAACATGCCCACAGCACTACATTCCTGGGAACACTGAAGTCTCCTAACCGCACAACAAAGGGACAGATTCAGATGCAGAAACACAGGACAGTGGACAGGGAGCCTACCACCAGGCTGATGGCCTGCCCAGCCCCAAAGGTCAGAAGGCTCTGGGTAAACCTAGATACCCAGACCTGAGAGTCAGTAAAGGTGCGGGCTGAGGCTGTGTGTGGAAGCATGGCTTAGGGAGGTGCCAAGAACCCACCACCTAGTCCTTGCTGTGGGTGTTGCCACCCTGTCTTGGGTCTATGATGCTGTTGAGGAGGCTGAGTCCGTCCATGCATGAAGTCACTGTGGCTTGTGAATGGTGCTTGCTGCCTGTAGAGCCCCTCCGAGGTTGGTGTCCTTTGTCCCCATGCTTGCACTGTCTCCCAGGGGAGTCAGTGTTAGTGACTAACAGGTGCATGGCTGCTGAGGGAAGCCGTCTTGTGCTCCTCTCTAAACAGGGGTTGTACTCTGGGGAATTCCTCTCTGGGGTTAGGCAGGGAATATTTTTCTGGCACCACAGGACAAAGAGCTGTCTCTCGAGATGGCAGGCCAGAGTCAGCTAGAGGTGGACTGGCTCTGTCTTTGGGCAGACAGAGCAAGCTTCAAGGGTTCAGTAGGAGTTGGCCTCCAATGCTACTGTGATTGATCAAGACCATGTGGATCTCTAAGCACTGGGTTCAGGCCTTTGGGCCATTCTGTCACCTTGCTTGTACCAGCCTACAGCTGTACCCAACCTTCAACCCATGAGTCTGCCATGGCTGGCACTAGCTCAGCAGATGTCTCTGCTGCCCTCCTCCACCCCCATGCAGGCGCCATGCACCAGCTGTTTCCTCCACCCCTCATCCCCCCAGAGCACAGTCCTCACTTTCTACCAAGAGGATGAACAGGTGGCAGTTTAAACAACGAAACAGACACACGCTTGCTTCCCGATCCCAGAACTTGGGAGGCCAAGACAGAAGGACTGAGATGTGGAGGCCAGCCTGGGCTAGGAACAACATTCTCCAAGGGGGCTGAGCTTTCCTGCCCATGGGTTTGATTCCATCCTGGGGTATGGACATTTTGCCTTTGCTGCCCCCTTCTCACATGCTAGACACAGTATCCTTCTCCTCTCCTAATCTCAGTGCAGAACTCAGCCACTTCAGGGCCACCCCACCCCCCACCCCCGTGCCTCCCACTTGACAGAACACCAAGGAGCAGGGTTGAGGGCCAACATTAGCCCAGGGCTTAGCCATGCGCTCCTTCCACTCCTCTGGGAGCTTTATCCAGCCGTGTGCTGCACAACACTGCAGAGCCTGTCACTGTACGAGGATTCAGCTCGAATGTGGCTCTCACATATCAGGGCCACTTGGACCCTGGGCTTCTCTTCTCGGGTCTCTGTCCACTTAGGTCTGTGCTGTGTCCCTGACACCACAGCTCTGTGAGGCAAGAGCAGAGCTGTGCTGTTTGTGTTGGTGCCCCAGGACCTTGACACGGCACTTCAAGACCAAAGCTGAGACCAAGGAGTTATTGAGAGGAGAGGACACTGCATGGGGCTCTGGGTATGGGGGCTGCAGCCCTGCCTTTCTTTGTCACCTGATTCCAGATCTTTCCTGAAGGCTGGAGATCTGAGGAGATAGAGGAGGGCTGGAGTTTAGACAGGGTGATAGGAGGGCTCACACAGGGAGGCACAGTTTGAATGAGGGTGGGGCTTGGCTCAGCCAACTTGTCCAATCTCTGGGACCCTCATGAGTGAAGGGAGAAATGACTCCCCCAACTCGGCCTCTGAGGTCTGCAAGCACAATGAGGTGAGCGCAACCTTCCCCAATAAACAGAATAAAATAATTCTTTTAAAAGAGTGAAGGTTGCTAACTGGGCCCTTGAGGTTGCAGTGTTGGGGTGGACACACAGCGTCTGACAAGGGTCCTGTGCTGGATGGCTTTTGTTAACTTGACACCAACCTCGACTTATCTAGGAAAAGGGACCTTCACCTGAGGGACTGCCTGTGGTACATTTTCTTAATTGGTGATTGATGGGGAAGGGCCCAGCCCATTGTGGGTGGTCCCATTCCTGGGCTGGTGGTTCTGGGTTCATGGCTCAGCAGGCCGAGCAAGCCATAGGGTGCCAGTCAGGAAGCAGCGCCCTCCATCACCTCTGCATCAGCTCCTGCTCCAGGTTCCTGCCCTGACTTCCCATACAATGAAACAAACCCTGTCCTCTCCTCTTCTTTCTGGTCATAGTATTTACCATAGCAATACAACTTGACTATGATCCTTCCATGGCAGGGTCTGCAACAGGCACCAGTGGGCCGTATTTTCAAAGACCAGCATGGTGTTACACTTCGAGGCAGTGGACCTGTAAGGGGTAGGGCTGGATAAGAGGACTTTGGGTGGTAGCTGCCTTTCCTCTCTATTTTGGCCTCATCTGCCACAGACTCCTGCCATGTGTCTGGTATGGCCTGGTCCAAGCTGGCTGCAAGATGGAGCCTCTAAAACTGAGTCAAGCTAGTAACCCATTTTTCTTTCTATGTGGATGCAGGTGTGTGTTACAGTAGTGGAGAGCTGTGAGCATGTCCCATAGCAGTGCTGGATCATTTCTACATTTCAGTTTCAAAACAAAATGTCACATTTCAAATCCATCAGACATCCATTCTGGCCTGGCAGTAAGGACAGACAGACGGGTTGCACGCGCCTGTGGGAGTCCCTGTGTTGGGTGAGTATGGCTGCCTTCCTGGAGGTTTTGGAGCCTGTGTTGCTTCAGGTCAGGCCTTGATGGCTGGATGGGTGGGTGGCCAGTCCCGGCAGTTAACCTATGAAGCTATGATTTCTCCTAAGGGCCGTTCCTGCCACTCATCCTGCTCCAGCTGCCTCTGCTCTCCAAACCAACTGTAGAAATGGGGCTAGCAAGCTGGGCGGTGGTGGCACACACCTTTAATCCCAGCACTTGGGAGGCAGAGGCAGGTGGATTTCTGAGTTCAAGGCCAGCCTGGTCTACAGAGTGAGTTCCAGGACAGCCAGGGCTACATAGAGAAACCCTGTCTCAAAAAAAAACACAAACAAAAAAAAAAAATGGAGCTAGCAGAATGCAGCATGGGGAAATTCATGGCTCCACTGCTAGTGGCCACCCTGATCCAGCCAGGCAACACTCAGTGGCCACCAGGAACATGGCTCTGCTGGACATGGTGCTCCAGGATCCCCTGTACCTAGTTGGAAGGTACAACAGCTTTGCTGAGGCTGTGACATTCCCACCCTGGAGAAAGTCCTACCAAGAGCTGCGGTACCACAGGCAGCCCCAGGGACAACAGCAAGTCACTGCAGGGACAAAGGCAGGTCACTGATAACCCTCCTCTCCCCCCCCCCCCCCCCCCGCACTACATCCAGCCAAGGTGCTGCATTCTCTTTCTCTGCCACAGATGTGGCAGGCTTTCTAATAAAATCTGATCTCTACTTCCCTGGCTCCTACATCACCAACGTCCCAAAGGAGAGAAGAGTGTTCACTTTGGTGAACACTGACGAGGGAGGGGGTAGCCTGGGGTCCATCATGTGGACTCAGGCTGGAAACCAAGCACCCCACACCCAGCTACAACCACTCTGAGTGGTCCCCAAAAGCATTCTGAATGCTCTATAGACACAGCAACTTGGGGCTCTGTCCCCATGACAGAGGTGGGCTTCCAGGTGCCCCACACACAAGCTGTTGCTGGCCACAGGCATTGCCTTTAGTCCGACCCTCTGGCTGAGTAGAGGTGGTTATTCCCAGGCTTCTGCTCACAGTATGACTTAGGTCTCTTCTCTTGAACATGACGAAGGCTTCTCCCTCGGGCTCTGTCCCCAGGAGAACTGTCCAAGAGTGGAGAGCACTGTTCATCCTGGAGGATTGGGCGCAGTGGAAGGAAATGTCCCTGTCCTTGATCTCTGGGACAAGGCACTCAGCGCGTGCTGCCTAGGACAGCACCCAAGCTTGTAAGCTCTCAAAGCTTCTAGACCTTGCTCTAGATCAGCATCTGCCTGCCTCCCACATACAACAGTCACCGTGAACCTGGGCCAGCAGGGAGGTTTTGGGGAAATCACTGAATCAAACTGGACAGAAAGCAGCTGTTAGGAGTCTCAGGGAAAGGTGGCACTGGTGGCCAGTCCAGCTTCTGTGGCAGGTCTTAGTTTTTGAGAGGCCAGCCCAGTCAGGTGTGGTGACACACTCCTCTCCTCTCAGTTCTCCAGAGTCTGGGGCAGAAGGATTGTAAATGGAAAGCCAGCCTCAGAAACATAGGCAACCCCAGGCCAGCCTGGGCTACATGAACGTCTGTCTCAATAAACAAGAACACAGTCAGGCTTGTGATCCCAGAACTCAGGAGGCTGGAACAGAAGGTTATAGAGTTTGGGCCAGCCTGGGCTACATAGCAAGGTCCTGCTTCCAAGTAAATGAGAAGGCATGGAGGGACCACACGTTGGGCAAGAGGCATTTTGGGCCACCTCAGCTCCGTAGGCAAAACACTGAGCCAGACTCCCCTCCAGTCCCAGCCAGCCAGGCCAGTGTCACAAAGGGAAGATCAAAGTGCCTGCTGCCTGTCTCACATTTTCAAATTATACAACTGAGGGACTTCATGGCAACCCAGTCCCAAGCTACCTTCTCCCTTACAAAGCTGCATTTTTCCTTCATTATTTTGTTTTTTATTATCACTTTGTTTGTTTGTTTGTTTTTCGTTTTTTTCGAGACAGGGTTTCTCTGTGTAGCCCTGGCTGTCCTGGAACTCACTCTGTAGACCAGGCTGGCCTCGAACTCAGAAATCCGCCTGCCTCTGCCTCCCAAGTGCTGGGATTAAAGGCGTGGCCACCGCCACCCGGCATTATCACTGTTTTCAGATTTACCTTATTTCATGTGTCTGGATGTTTGTCTCCATGTAAGTCTGGGCATGCAGTGCCCCGCAGAGGCCAGAAACCTTGGAAATGGTGTGAGATGTCTGTGAACTGCCACATGGATGCTGGGAACCTGACCTGGATCCTCTGTGAGGTCAGCTGGTGCTCTAACTATCAAGTTAGTTGTCTTTTCTGTTGGGGATTAGTTCTAATGCTATGTATTATTTTGGATTGCAAAAAGCCATGCTTCCAGACCTGAGAGTCCCTGCCCCCAGCTGGCTTCAATTGATAAAGAATTGCCGTACAGCCAATGGCTGGGCAGAGAGATGGGGTGGCACTTTTAGATTACGTAGGCAAGAGACAGAGAGAGGGGAAGAAGGCTCACCGTGATGGGAAAGCAGAGGAGAGCAAGAGCTTCAGGGAAGAGAGCAACCAACTGTGTGACACTCGGGAAAGTGGCCTAGGGTCCACTCCCCTGGTCGGGTCCGGGGTAGAAGAGATGAAATGTTAGCAAGTTGACTCAGGAAAGTTGGAGAGGAGAATGTATGCTAGTTATGGGGAGGATTAGAAATGTCCAGTCATTGAACTAGTCAAGGCATACCGAAATTAGCTGGTGTATGTCTTTCATTCTCAAATCCAGAGAGCTCTTAGGCAGGTGCAGCATGACTTGCTGGGAGCCAAAGCAGTTTAAGTAATTCACCGCTACAGAGGGCACACTATTAAAAATTATTTAGAGATTCTGGGATGGACTACACAGACACCATGATACAAGAGTAGGAGGTGGGGAGAATTGGCTTCTTAACAGGCTACACATTTTGCCCAAGCTACTGTAAGAATTTCTTCCCATGGTTTGGTTTGGAACTATAACTATGCAAAGAGCTTGAGTTCAGAGATGCTGGGTGTCCAGAGATGCTGGGTGCTCAGAGACACTGGGTGTCCAGAGACACTGGGTGCTCAGAGACACTGGGTGTCCAGAGATGCTGGGTGCTCAGAGACACTGGGTGTCCAGAGACACTGGGTGCTCAGAGACACTGGGTGTCCAGAGACACTGGGTGGTCAGAGACACTGGGTGCTCAGAGACACTGGGTGTCCAGAGACACTGGGTGCTCAGAGACACTGGGTGCTCAGAGACACTGGGTGGTCAGAGACACTGGGTGGTCAGAGACGCTGGGTGCTCAGAGACGCTGGATGCTCAGAGACACTGGGTGCTCAGAGACACTGGGTGGTCAGAGACACTGGGTGGTCAGAGACGCTGGGTGGTCAGAGACGCTGGGTG
>JADRCD010176779.1:0-12545 GCA_019843815.1 Montemys delectorum
CCCCCCCCCCCGCCTCCACTGGGAATAAAACAATCAGGGACCTCGACACTTAGGATACCTGATTTAGTCACCAGCAAAGAAGGAATTGCAACTATTACTGACACCTCTGGCTGGGCTCTGTGTATAGAATGCAGTCTAGGTCACAATGAATCCTTATTTACCCACCAATAAATACCTAGTCTGTTCTTGTCCCCCATGATGAACAGACAATTGCTTTTGCAGCATTTTTATGCCACAATTTGGAAGAGATTGGCCACAGAGAGCTATGGTTTGAAGATAGTTCATGAATCCTGGGTTTATCATAATACTGAGGCCTTCAACATTGGCTGCCAAGAGCTAAATAAAACAAGAAATTCAACAGTCCAAAGGTAATAACAATGAACTGTAACCCTGCCTTTGAGCAAAACCCACAGAGTCACTCTCATGACTCCACTGAGGATATTTTTTATTGTGAAGCCATGGTCCTCTCAGATGGCTTGTATCTTCTTTTGGTATTTGTTGCTGTGTAAGCCTTGTATGGTCCTCTTTATAAAGCTTATTTTAGATCTTACTCTAAAATGAGCATTGTATATTGGATCACTCTGGCGTTGGTCATCAGGGGACCAAGTGAGAAATGCATGTCGGTTTTTAGGGCATAAGGTAGGAGACATCACATCTATTTCCAGTGTTTCTCACACGTGTCTGTATTGGATATTTACAGTACACTGAGGCAGGAAATTGCTGTGTCTTGCTCTCCTTGTTTGTATGATGCCATTTCATTAACTTAACAAGGTTCACCTTTAGGTCTAACATACTATAGCATCTTCTGATTAAAAATAGGAACTACCTCTTGCACAGAAGTTGCCAGGCTTTCTATTCTGAGTATTCTCTTAGGATGTCTACCCTGAGTTGTCATTACTTTTTAAAGCTCTGTCCCCAGTCTCCAAAAGCAGGCATCCCAATGTCATTTTCTCTATTTTCCTGTAGCTAAACTTCTCCTTTTGTGGTTTCCACAATCCCCTGGATGAAAGGGTTTTCCCTTTCGCCCTCTAAGCCACCTGCTAATTGGCATGTGATGGAGCATCCCACCTGTACAATACCTCTCTCCTGCTAATAAGTGACACACATTAAAGGGATCACACTTATCGTATATTCCACTTGAGAGTAAATAAGGGAATGTTTTATTCTCTGTAAGTATCTTCCAGCTGTAGGAGGAAAATGTTAATCAGACATTAAAGATGCCAAGAAAAATAAATTCAGTGTGTAAATAGCTACTTTGAGTAATTGGCTATTTACTATTTATTAAAGGCTAAATAAGATCTCTCAGTTTACCACACGACACTGGAGAGGTACTTCAAGGGCTACCCCAACAGGGTAGCATTGGCATATCTTTGATGAAACATCTAGAAGTTTAATAAAGCTCTTGTAGCGGTAAGAGATCTCAGTAGACTCGGTCTGGTTGGGATGAACGTGAGAGGATGGAGCAGTTCCTTCATGGCTGGCATACTGAGATCATCAAAAAAAAAAAAAATGGAGGCTGTCGGGCAACATTTCCTTCCTCTAGATACAGCTGAGGGATGGCATCTGACAGCAACAATTTAGAGGGAAGACGATTTGGTTTGGCTCATAGTTTTAGATATTTCATTCCTTGGTCATTTGTGTTGAGACCAAACGCCATGCTGGGAAATGCAGTGGGGGGTTAGTTTAACACTCACTCCGTGGAAGATACAAGGCAGCACCAGAGAGGAAGGGGCTCATGATAAGACACACCCCGCAAAGCCACGCCCTCGGCGGCCTGCTTCATCGGGTAGTCCCCACTACTTCTCAATAAGTCTTAATCAAGTTATAAAGTCATTCATGGACTAAGAGGTCAAAATTTACACAACTCAGTCACTCCCTAAAATCCTTACTCTAGACACTGCCTAAGCAGTATCTAGACTGTGGCATTTGAGCTTCTCACCCTGACTAAAATCTTCTAGGAGTTTGGTGAAGCATACCTGTTGGTATTTTCCTGAGGGTTTTCTGAGGGTTTTCCAGAGGCAAGGGGCAAGGGGAAGATTCTCCCTGAATGTGGCTGCCACCATCCTATAAGCTGAGGTCTAGAAGCCCAGGCCCCACCCCGTCTCTCCTGTTCTAACACAAAGGACACTGCTTATTTACTCCGGAAGATGCAACAATGAATGGATCTTGCAACTTTGGGTTGAACCTGCTGGTGCCTTGATGTTGGACAATTCAGTCTTTGGAACTAGGAGATACATTTCTGCTCCTCAGATTCACCCTGTCTTGAGTATGGTGTCACAGTAACGCCAATAGTCAAAAAAATCCGTGGTCTATGAATTACTGTTGGGGTTCAGCAAACTGCCATTTTGTCTACCCCAGTCTCAGCACCACCTGGTGCTGGCTGTCTTTTTCTTTCTTAATTATCTTCTCAGTAGTTGTAGGAGGTGGAATTATAGCATCAACATGGACCAAAAGCCCACAGTGGTAAAGCACAGTCAGAATAGCTGGAGGCCAGTCATGTGACTTATGTTTCCTCAAGATTTTCATTGAAAAAAATTAAGTAGACTTAAGTAGATAAGGTTTGAAATATGCAAATGGGTTTGTGGTTAAAAATATTAGCAGCTTTTCCCCTCTTGCAGCTCTCATTACATCTTCTTTGTTATGTTTATTTAGTTTCTCCCTCTGGCATACCATAGGGATTTCTTTTTCTGGTCTATATAATGTGCAGTGTATATCTTATCTGCATAGATGTGTCTTTGCTTTGTTTGAGGAAGTATTCTTTTATAATCCTGTTAAAGATTCAGTCATCATTGACTTGGATTTCTCCTTCAGCTGTGCTTAGAACTCACAGGTTTGGTTTGTCAAGGCATCCCACATTTCCCGTGTGGTCCTTTTTGGGAGTTGTTCTTTGTTTGTTTGTTTTTGTTTTTGTTTCTGGCTTAGTGGTCCAGACCCTCTATTTTATCCTTGAGACCTTATATTCTACCTTACACTTGATTCACTTTACTTATAAGGCTTTCCTCTTTGTTTTCTAGTTAGATTATTGGATTTTTTCATTTTTCTTTTTCCATTCCATCTTCATTTCAGCTTGAGTCCTCTTCAATTCTTCCGTCTTTACATTGCTTCCCACACAGAGGCCCTGGGTTATCTTTGCATTTCCATCAGCCTTATGCTTTTATTTTCCTAAGCATCATGTTGGCATGTTTTAACTTTGTTTTCATTTTTCTTATTTTAATCCCCAAGTGTCAAAAACTAAGAAATTCCACTGCGGAACTTCCATGCAAGCATGTGGTGAACTTGGATTGTTTTCACCTGCTCTGTTACATTTTAGCAACCTTTTAGCCCCACCCCCACCCCATCCCTTACTATTTACTCATGTCCTACACCCACACGTCCATATCACTAGTTAGGTTTACCATATCTCTGGAACTGGCATCTTAGAGGCAACCATCTACACACCTATGCATTTCCCAAAATAAAATTTCATTCATATAAAAGTGCATTCTTCACAGTTATGGGCCTTTCCTCTTGGATCTACTTACAAGCTTATGACTGATCGGCTCATGTCCGTAGAATTATCCTGGGATTCTCATCTCCTTAGAATAGCATGTCCCAGGCCACACACTCTCATCCAGAATGAGCAAATACCTTCAGAGCATCCTGAAAGGACTTCATGGCATTGCCCCTAATCAGGATGGGGAGGTGGATGCTGGAATGGAGTTCAAGGTGAGCAAAGAGCAAGGATCTTGGTCTTTGGTGAAAAAGACCAAGAAGCCCCATCATTGTGGACGGGGCTGTTCTCGTTCCTGCTGAGTGCATGATTAGCAAGCACCATGTCAGCAAGAGGAACTCTATGACTGAAAATTCACACAGAAATAAAAAAGGATATATCCCAGCCTAAGCAGGTGTGCAGACAAAAATGGGCAGTGCTCTTTCTCTGCCTAAAACTCCATTCAGGCCCTCAGCATATTGGAATGTGGCTCCCATTTCAGATAGATTGGTTGCTCATTATTCTGAGTTCAGTTTTTCTAGTGTTCCAGTTCCAGGCACACCACAGAACAAATATTATTCTAGGGAACCTATAGCCTACACAAGCCCAGACACAAGAAACTAATCACAGTATTCTATTTTTTTTCCTGGTGGTTTTTGCCTTTCAGTAGCATTAGGAAGTACTTTCTATGATTTGTATGCCTTAGAAACAATCAATGTTTTTAAATTAAGATAGAAAACTAGCTCATGTATTTTCCCACTATTATTTTGTTTCCTGTTAAGCATTAGGATCCTCGCATATAACTGCACACTAAAATGAATAACAAATCTTTTTGTTTGGTTGTTTTTTTGTTTTTTGAGACAGGCTTTCTCTGTGTATCCCTGGCTGTCCCACAAGTCACTGTGTAGACCAGGCTGGCCTCAAACTTGGAGATTTATCTGCCCCTGCCTCCCAAGTACTGGAATTAAAGGTGTGTGCTACCACAACCCAACAATGAATAATAAATCCATCCTATCCTTTCATGGTCACTGAAGTGTTGAGCAACTTTCTAAATTACAGAATGCTAAGGAGAAGAGCAGATGCTCAGCTCTACAAGGAAATGACTGGTGAGTGCTGCACACTGATGTCCTCTGTTGTATAAATAATTGTGTGAGTGGGTGATTTGGAACATATGTATGTATGTATGTATGGATGGATGGATGGATGGATGGATGGATGGATGTGTATGAGTGTGGGCACATGCATTGCACTGTGTACCCACGCCCATCCATAATCTGGTGGAAGACACCATCTCACTGACTCATTCCTGGGCCAAGATCTCACCAGAGATGACAGCTGCCTGTCCGTCAGTCACTTAAGGATGAAGAGGTTATATTCCATGATCTCCTCGAACTCCATCAAGAACTGTCTTCAACAGAAAGCATCTCATGTGTGTGAAATATGCCATATGTTTGTGTGGCTAACCACACAGTTAATATGAAATTCATGTTTTTATGTCTTTTTATTTTTTTCTCAGGAAAAGAAGCAGTCAAGTTAACAAAGCTATTTCTCTCCTTTAAATGGTGTTTGCCATGTAGTTCTAGAATTGAGTGTACATGAGTGTACACAAGAGGATTTTTCTATTTTATTTTTTTTCATTTTTTATATTCTTTCAGCCTTTCTGCTCCTTGCTTGAACAGACTCAGATCCCAACACTATATTTAGAAATCTTTGATCTAGAGAGATAGCTCAACTGGTATAGGCAGTCACACCAAATCTGAGGACATGAATTCAATCTCTTGAACATACATGGAAGAAGAAATACAATGAGAGTAACTTGTACTGGGATCTTCACAGATGTACACATAGACAGAGACAGGCAGTCAGACACATACTAAATAAATAAATAACAAATAGTTTCATTTTTAAAACAGCAGAGTTAACAGGCAGCCTACAGAATGGGAGAAAATATTTATCAGCTACACTTCAGACAATGGATTAATATCCAGAATTTACAAAGAATTACAAAGCTTAAGTAGCAAGAAAATAAAACTACCAGTCAAAAACAGACTGACTATACACTTAAAAAATGGAATTAAAATGACCAATAACTATTCTAAAAAGTATTCAATAACCCTATAAATCAGAGCCATACAAATTAAGATTGCTCTTAGATAACACTCACCCCAGTCAGAATGGTGATTAACATTATCAGGAAATGCTGGAGAGGATGTAGAGAGAAAGGGATCTTCACTCACTGTTGCTGGGGTGCGAACTAATTCAGCCATGGTGCATTGTGGATATCAGTGTGGAGGGCTCTCAAAGAACTAAAACTATACCAACCACATGAGTCAGCTTATTTTACTCCTGGATATTTACCCAGATAACTCCACACCCTACCATAGAGATATTTGTACCTCTTGCTTAATGATTTAGTCGCTACAGCAAAGAATTGAATCAACCTAGTTATCCATCAACTAAAGAATGGATAAGGAGGATTTGATAGATATGATGGAATACTACTCAGCCCTAAAGAAAAGTGAAATTTAAAAACCTGTAGGGAAGTGGACAGACTTAGAATACTATAAAGTAAGGACACACAATTGCAGAAAGAAAAACACCACATGTTCTCTCTCTCATATTTGGAATCTAGACAATTATATATTTCTATTATATATTATAATATATATTTCTATTATTATATATTTATATTACTATATATTATTTTTATATTATAGCTACATATATAATATTATTATAATGTATAATACATGGGTTTTTTCGAGACAGGGTTTCTCTGTGTAGCCCTGGCTGTCCTGGAACTTACTCTGTAGACCAGGTTGGCCTCGAACTCAGAAATCCACCTGCCTCTGCCTCCCAAGTGCTGGGATTAAAGGCGTGCACCACCACTGCCCAGCATGTATAATATATGCCACAAATGTACATGTGGGTACAGTATAATATGAAGGAAAAAGAACAAAAAAGGCTAGAAAAAAGGGGATGAGAATGGACTGAATGCACGTTGTGGACACCAGTTATGAAAGAGGATATAAAGTTAATTGTTATTCTAGTCCTAAATTTATCATGGACGCTTTGTTTGGTAGGTAAGTGCAAAAAAAAATTGATACTGAAAGAGCAAGCTTGATGTGAAGCCTTACAGCTTTCATCCTGAATGCCTACCCTAACTGAATAGGAGCTCATGGAGTTGTAAAAATCAACAGACTTTTAGTCTGTCTAATTTTGGTGTGTGGATCCATCCATCTGTCCTCCTGTCCATCTATCCATCCACTCATCTGACTGCCCATTTTTTCATCCATCTAATCATCCTTCAGTCTAACCTTGGCCTCCATTCACCCATCCTTCCCACCCATCCTTCACATGCATGAGGGACCACAAAGTAAAAGGATGTGGCTTGCATGAAGGCCATCTGTAATTCCTTCTCCCACCTCTTCCTTCTCTCTCTTCTCCTCCTTCTCCTTCTTCTCCTCCTCCTCTTCCTCCTCCTCCTCCTCCTCCTCCTCCTCCTCCTCCTCCTCCTCCTCCTCCTCCTCCTCCTCCTCTTCTTCTAAGTGCCCATTCAGTTCGTTTGTTGACTGGCTGTTTTATTTTCTGGACATTCAACTCCTTGTAAATTAAAGATATTTAATTCTTTGTAAATGCTGGATCCTATTTGTCTGGAGTGTAACTGGACATTTTTTTTCTCCTATTTGCTGTACTGTCTGTTAATTTTGATTACTTTGTAAGTTTTATAATAAAATGTATTAAACAAATTAATCTTAGAGCATAGAATTGCACCACTTCTCCATGTGGAATGAGGACGATGGGTGGAAGCTGGGCAGAGCACGTATTGGAGCTGGACTCTGGAGTACCACTGAGTCACATGCATGCTCAGCTTGTGTTTCAGACTTTCAGCAACAGGACAAATGGGGGCAATTACCAAGCCATCTGCCATGGATCTGCTGCAAACAGTTTAAGTACATGAAGTTCTGAGATGGTTGACGGGCATCTTAGAAGGGAATTACTGTTAGCTGCTATTTTTATATTTTTATTGTTTATAAAAATGCTGACAATCCACTTAAAATTTAGAGATGGAAAGGGGATGACAAAATGAAACCATGATAATTCTAATATACAAACACTCACTGCCATTATTTCGTTATATTTATCTTTAACATATTAGAAATAGTATAATGGTTTTAATGGACATTTCTCAGGCTACCATATGTCTATGTAATGACTTGTTAACATTTCTCAAATGATTGCTTAAGGTGTTAAGATATATTTCAGTATCTGCATTGAATAAACTGGACTGGTAATTGGGGGGATCTATTTTTTGAGCATCTCTGGGACAGGAAGTGGAAGCTGGATTTCTTTTTGGTCTTCACTGTGATAACAGAGATGGTGGTCCTGTTTTCTAACCATTTTGTCTTCTAGTTACTCAGACAGAATTCAAAAGTTCAGGAAAGGAATAAAGGCACAGTGCACCTTTGGTTCTTCTGACAAGTCTTAGGAAGCCAGACACAAACAGTTATGGCACAGATATTTCACGGCCTCTGTCTTAGTATTCTTAATGTTTTATTCTAGATTTAGGCGGCAGGTTACATGACACCACTGCTTGGAAGAATAGAGATGCTCATGTTCGAACTGCTAGGCAAGTTCCAGCTTATTTGTGGCTTTATGTATGTGTGAATGAACATAAGTATGAACTTGTTTTCCACGTGTACATTGAATTGAATCACTCTTACCTGTCATCTAGAATGCAGCCATTATCTCTGGCTGTCTCTCAGTCCTCTTCTGCCTCCTCTCACCCCTCCCCTTCTCTCTCTTTCCTGTTCGCACTCCCTGTCTCCCTTTCTCGATGGATGCTCTACCTGTTAGATCATCTCCATTTATTTTCCCTCTATGACCCATCTCAAAGATCTGAGATTTCCCTACTCAGTCTGCACTCCAGGCCCTTCCTATGTTGTGTGTGTGTGTGTGTGTGTGTGTGTGTGTGTGTGTCTGTGTGTCTGTGGAAAAACAGAACAGATTTGGTACCTTTTCAATGTATGTAAATTTTATTTCACAATTATTCAGCATTTCTTATCATCTGTCTTTGCAATGTCATGTTTATGAAGTCTGTCCATACTTCTAAGTATGAGTTTGTTTCTTTTTCTGCATAGCATCTTTCTCATGCATACATCATGCCTTTACTTGTCTTGCATGGAAGGGAAAGCCCCTTGGACTGTCTTCCACTCTTTGCAGCCATCATCAGTAATTGAACGAAGCATTTGATCTTTGTGTAGGTTTTCTTGCAGAAAAAAATATATGTATTTGTACAAGTTTTTCCTACAGAGAAAAAAATCTAGACAAGATTTGCTGATGTTAGAGGAATTTTAAACATCATTTTATGATTAAATTTCTCTCCAAAAGGGCTGGATCAGCCCTCATATCACTTGGCAGTGATGGATGATACTGGTTTTTCCGTGTTTTTTTTTCCTGCATAAAACTGTCTGACCTTGTTTTTTACCAATTGTACAGATGCAAGGTGGGTTTTTATCGGTCATTTCCCTTGCTTATTTATCAGTAAGATTGGACATCCCTCTACACATTTTTTTTTCCAGCCACACAGTTTTACTTCTTAAAAGTAGATTGTTTATTTTTCGTGCCTACTTAGCTCTGTCTTTCTGTTGATTATTCCACACACATATACACACATACATATTATACACATATACACATATATACATATTATACACATACATACATATTATATACACACATACATACACATATATACACGTACATATCATACACATACAAACACACACATAGACACACCTACACATATATACACACATACATATTATACACACACATACATATATACATACATGCATATATACACACATACATATATACATACACACAAATACACACATACATATTATACATATATACACATACACACATATACACACACATACAGAGACACAAACACACACACAAACACACTTTAAGATGTGCTGCAAACATCTTCTTGCAACCAAAAACCAAGTCAAACTAGACTTAAAGTACTCCACAGCTATGACTATGTCAGGGAACCTTGTCTGTGGAAAGGTGGGGTTAGAAGAGGCAGACAGGGCCTCCCCACTTGTCTTTTCCCACAGGTGAAAACACCTCATTCCTCCAGCTCTTGGTTTTAACTTCCCCACATGAACTCACTTCCTAGTATTCTATTCTAAGCCATGCTGGCACTAATGGCAAGAGCAGTTGCATCTTAGGCTTTACTGATAAACAATCTGCCTAAGAAAATCCTACAAATGGAAATACAACTGTATTCCACATCGCATGGTCTCAGGTGCCATAGGAAACAGGAAAAGCTCCATTTGGATTTTTTCCAGCCATTTCTTTTCTTCAGTGGTAATGCTTTTCTTTGGGCATTTATTATTTGGTGTACATATTCACATGTCTTCTTTATTCTCCTGCCTTCTTTATTTTTAGTATTATTTTTAAAACTTGTGAAAAGAAACATCACACACATTTTCTTTAGTTTTGTCCAGTTTGAGAGCCAGGCATTGTGGTCCATGACAGCATTTGGGAGGCAGAGGCAGGAGATGTGCAAGTCCATCATTCTGAGACACAGTACAAGTGCCAAGGGGTCCGGGGCTACCCAGTGTGACCTCATCTCAGAAAAGGAAAAGATAGAGCCAGGGATAAGGAGACAAGCACTTGCTTCAGAAGTATAGGGATCTGAGTGTCAATCCCCAACCTCCAGGTAAAAGGCCAGGGCAGTAGTGCTTAGGGATGGATGGCAGGAGGGGTAGAGATGTGGGGATCCGAAAAGCTCACTGGCCAGACAGTCTAGACGAAATATCAAGCTTCGGGTTCAATGAGAGACCCTGTCTTGGAGAGTAAGGTGGAGAATGATAGAGAAAGGCACCCAACACTGGGCTCTCCTTTACACACACACACATGCAAACTTGCCCACACACGTGTACATACATATTTACATACATACAGAGAGAGAGAGAGAGAGAGAGAGAGAGAGAGAGAGAGAGAGAGAGAAAGAGAAGGTGTTGAGGGGGATAATCATCTTACATGCTCACATTGAGCCCTGCCTTTCTTGTCCCTCATAGTTTGGGGTTAAGGGTTGAGCAATCACAAGGTGCCTGTTGAAAGTGTGGGAGAAAATTGGCACTTCATGGTTTTTCAGGTCTACAACTTTTCTTGGCTCCATCTTTGCACCAAGTCAAGCCCCACAAACACTTCAGGCTATCATGTCTCAGTTTGGGTAATAGGAATGAACCTTCGGCAGTCTGTGGTCATTGATAAACAGAAACATAGACACTTCAGATCAGACTTAAAGTATTGGAGCATAGCTGCACAGGATGTGCGCAGGGCATGGTAGCAGGGCTTTTGTTCTCAGGAATAAAGCCTCTTTGTATGTGTAACTAGGTGTGACACTCCCGTCCTGTGAAGCAATCCTTTCACCAACCCACAGGAAGTGAAATGATCCAATTTAAGACTTTAAACGGAACAAAGGGACACACTACCCAAGGCAATTCCGCCACATCCTGGTGCAATGGAAGGCCTCAGGGATCTGGCATGCTACTCTTCTCAGCTCCAGAAATCTGGAGCACTCTGGTAAGACCTTCCGGGTTCAGTATTGCCAATACTGATGGGGAACTTGGATAAGCCTGGGGCTCAGCATTAGAGACAGACTTCCCCACAGGTGCCAATCATCTCTCTCAACCTCAGTTCTAAAGTAAACAAGGGGACATTTTGACTCCTTTTGTTTATTCCTCAACTGAATTGACACTCAGGAAGTAAAGAAGGCTGTTGGGATCTCTAGCAAGACTTAGAGGACTTACTATCTTATGCAAGAAAGTAAGACTCACTCCCAGGCACTTGAATTTAGTAGCTCTAGAATAGAATAACTTCTAGAAGTCTTTGTATTTTATTTTATACCCTTAGAAATCTTTACTTTTAACATTATTGGATAAGGCTCCAGTCAAGTCCAATGACTTTGAAAACACTGTAACAACTTCTAAGGACATCTGGAAGATTTTTAAAACAAAATTCTCTCACTTATTGTCATTGGGATTTACCCTAGATTAATCTATACAATATTTTTTTATGGCAAAGCTTAGTACGTATGTACATATAGTTATATCAGTCATTCCACCATAAATATACAAAAAAGTGAATCATTAAATTGTACATTATGTGTGTATATTACATTCATTTATGTGTGCACACATGCACACAGGAGTGTTCAAGCATTCAGTTAACACTTACATCTTCTAGGTGAGACCTGTTCCTACCAGGCCACGGCACTTTCCTGTTTGTCATGTGACCTTGGAAAATGGGCCGTTAGCAGCTGCCTCCAGAAAGCCACAGCTCCATCCCATCTTCCAAAAGGCAGCCCCCTCCAAATGCCTATTTAATAATTCCAATATCAAAACTTTATATGTGGATCATCCTGGTCCTTATAATACTCCCCAGATAATCCTTGGGAATAGTGAATGGAAGGGAGATGGATAGATGTGAGCTGATCCTGTATTCCCTTCCCAATCATGTCTGGGATTAATGAACAACGCACGTTTAGATGTGAGCATCTGGTTCTCTAAATAGACAAATGAAAAGTCTGGGCTGGATGCTACGGTGGGAAGAACAGAGAGATTGGGATAGACTGTGCAGATTCTAATGGCGTCTCCTTCACTCTCTGGTAGCTCAGCTGTAGCGTGTAATTTGAGGAAACCTGGGTGCAAAGCAGTAGAGCCGGCCTAAGTCAAGGTTGTGCATCGTTGCATTTCCTGCTTTCTTCCGTGGAAATCATTACCAGCTGATCAGTTTTGCTTTCCCCACTGGATCTCACAGCAGAGTTGCAAACACTTCCACTCTGAGCCTCTAGGTAACGACGACAGTCCAAGGATGAAGAGGCTAAGCATTTGCATTCCCGTGTAACTGTCCATGGTGTAGATCACGGCTATAATCCACTTTAAGCCAAAGATGTGGCAGTAGAGACCAAATAGAGTAATAATTTGGGGGAAAGCCCTCATCCCAAGCTTAGGACACACCCATAGGGAGTCAGAGGAAGATCTTCTTTCCTAAG
>JADRCD010176792.1:0-10829 GCA_019843815.1 Montemys delectorum
GGGCTTGTTTTAGTTCCTCTTCTTGTTGTTGTTACAGAATACGTGAGAGAAACTGTTTAAGAGGGAAGGAGTTTATTTTGTTTTTGATTTCAGAGAGTGGTACCCATCCATCAGTCAGGAAGGGCATGATGGCTGGGCTGAGGTGACTGTGGCTTGTGGTGAATCCCATCCATATCTTGGCAGACAGGGTGCAGAGTGTTTGCTCGAGAAGCAGGACGAGTCTGTAACAGTGGTAGACCTGACCCTAGTGGTCTGCATCCATCACCTAGGCCACTTATCCAAAGAGTTCATGACCCCCCCCCCAATCCCCTTCCCAAGACAGTGCCACTTGCTAGGACCAAACGTTCAATGTGAATTTGCCTCTGACACTTCACACTCAGATCATTACCAGTGCTTTAGGGTAAGGTTCGTCATCAGAACATCATAGTACGTTGCGGAGGTGTCTTTATGATTTCTACCTTCTGGGTGACTTTGACACAGAGCTGACCAGATCATTATTTTTTACTTTGGAGTGGCTGACAAGAAGAGTAAGATACGGGTCATGTCTGCCTCTTTCTTGTTTGCTCAGTTGCTTAGCTACTGTAGTCATTGCATCTATTTCTTTGCAGAAATCCTGAAGCCTCTCATCCACGCTATATAAGACAATGTAATAAAGTCACAGAAACCCAGGCTTATTAACTGGAAGCAATTAGGATTCACTTCTCACAAGGGGCATGGGCACATTTATTGGTCTCAATTTGAGTTTTGGTGGTTTTGAAATGTTTCTGTAACAGAGGGTCATCGTGCACATGACACTTGAAAGACCTCTGCTCTAGGAGGTACTTTCAAGTAAGCTATATATAGGCTATTAGGTTTACATTTTAAAATATCAGGAAGACAAAAGATCCTTGCATTGTTGTAGACAGTGGGGCATCTTTGGCCTTAGAGTTATCTACTGTGAATTATAGAGAAAGATTAACAGCACTGGATTGTGACATGTGGTTCCAGCTTTGCCATTAACTGCCTTTGTGACAATTGATTACCTTTCTGTACACATCTGTAGCTTCACATGGCAATGATGAAATCTTAAGGCCCAAGTTTGTGAAAATATATGTAGCATATTGTAATGCCTTAGTAAAACTGGAAAGCTTTTTTTTCCCCCATAGGCTGACTATATATGCCTGCCCAGTAACAGCTTTTGCCTTTCATTTCACTTCTAGACTGCCTCTTTAAGCTATGTCCTATGAATCGATATTCCGCACAGAAACAGTTCTGGAAAGCTGCTAAGCCTGGGGCCAACAGCACAACAGATGCAGTCCTGCTCAACAAATTGCATGTACGTATGGAGGTGGCATATTGATGATGGGGGTGTCCTGAGTGGTCACTTGAACGGTGGCTGAGGGTGGGAAAGGGTTATGTCAGCCTCTGACACTGTCTGCTGGCTGGGCGGTGGTGGTGCACACTTTTAATCCCAGCACTTGGGAGGCAGAGGCAGGTGGATTTCTGAGTTTGAGGCCAGCCTCTTCTACAAAGTGAGTTCCAGGACAGCCAGGGCTACACAGAGAAACCCTGTCTCGAAAAATAAACAACAACAACAACAACAACAAAACCCAAAACAAGAAAAAAACAAAATTCATCATCATCATTATTGAATGAATGTTTTGCCTATGTATACATTTGTGCACCATGTGTATAGTGCTCAGCAGAGGGCTTTGGATCCCTTGGAACTGGAGTACCATATGGTTGTGAGCCAGGAATCTAACTCAGATCCTCAATGAGAGCAGCTATTGCTCTTAACTCCAGTCTCCTGGCTTTCTTTAAAAATCCTAAGGAGAGATAGACTACAGTTGTCTTGAGGTATTTTGCAGGCAGGCAGCACTCCTCCTGCCCCCCGACTTTCCAGGGGTGGCCTGAGGCACAGTGGTGGTTAGAGTTGAATCTTGACTCTGCTATTCATTGACTATGAGCTTGGTCAAATTTTCCAGCTCTGTTTATGGACACCTAAAATAGAGGCAGTGGTCATGTCCAACTTAAAAGGAAGATGGGAGAGTCACACTAAAGTATACATAGATGTCTTATGAGCACCACCAGGCATGTAACTTTTGTCCATTCGTTAGTTAATTTTGACCACTATCATTGTATTTATCATATCATATGGCATGTAAGAAACGTGTTTCCAGAACTGGTGATGTCCTGTGTGACCACAGCAAGTCTCTGAGCCTCTCTGAGATAATCATCCTATAAGATTCTGAGGTAATTCTTCTGGTGCCTGATACCTGGAGGTTAAGCTGTATAGAAGCTCTATTAGATGTACACCAGGGGACTCCGCCATAGATCCAGTGTAACACTGTTGAATTACTGAATACTCCGTTCTTCATGCTGTTTTGTTTTCCTCCAAGCCACTTGTGCGTCTTCTTAGAATATAAGTTGCACGAGGGCAGGTGCTTGTATCACTTTGGGTTCATGCTTTGGGATCTCTCACGTCTATAGCCAGGATTTGCAGACCTTAAGTACTCGGGATGTGGGTGGGAGAAGCGCATAGACATGATGCTCCTTAGTGCTTAGTCATAACATGAAGACTGTCCCTGGGCCCCGAGGACTGCTCAAAAAAGTCCCCAGGCTCAGTCACCTGGGTTTCGGCTTAAGTGTGGCAGTATCGTGACCATCTGTATTTGATGAGGTTGAAGTTAGGAGAAGGGACTCCTCTATTCAGCATACAATGCCACAACAAGGATTCTGTGTACCAGGCAAGCTCTACTGCTTAGAGTCCGAACTCCTACCAGCTCATACTGAGGCCAGTGTGAAATAGCATCACTCCCATTGCTGCAGACTCTTTCTTATGTGTAATGGTTGTCTGTGCCTGGGCTCTGGACTTCTCTCTTGAGCTACTGCTGTCCAGCCCTCTAATCATAGTAGGATTTATTCACTTTATTTTATTGAGTAGCCCACACTCTTGCCCTTCACACTCAGAGATCTTTCATTTTGGATCATCCTTCTGCAGGGCATTTCTTCAACTAAGACCTTCGCCTTCCTCTCCTCAGCTTCACTGGCCTCTCAGCAGAGTGTTCTCTACACACTCCTCATAGAGATATTGCCTGCTTTTTCCACTTTAGCTTCCTGTTTATCCCCTTCTCGGTGCTGATTATAGTCTGCAATTATGTGTAATAAGTTCCTTAATTATTTGTCACTCATTAAAATGGCAGCTGTATAAGGACAGGGGCATCGCCTCTCTTGTGCATGCTTGTTACTAGCCTCTCTCATGGTATCTGGAATAGAGGAGACACTTGAGAAACACTAGCTGACTGAGTATTGTACTAAGTACCAGAGGTAGAATTGTGTCAGAACCTTAACCGTATAGAAGCTTCCTAGCTTCTTCAGAATAAAGGTTAAAGAGGTAATGCTGTGTTAGAGTTAATAAAGAGCAATATGGGGAAGCCTACCCTTTACTGTATAAGAGGGTATGGTGCAGTGATCAGGGAAAGCTTCCCGGAGGAAGAGGGAAGTAACACATAAGCCTCTGTCAGAGGCATCTCCCAGGATTACAGAGCAGAAGAACAGAAGCAAAGATCTGGGGTGGGGGTAGGGGGGTAGAGATTGTGTAAAGACTCAAAGAGTTATGCCATTTTTACAGATCTCACCACATTGGGCTTAGTCTCCACAGGCCCATTGCCACCTCTTCATAGAAAATACTGTGCAGTTCTCCAAATGTGCCATGGCTTCCTAGATATCAGTTTTTAAAAAAATAGATGACGAAGGAGAAAGAAAGGGAAATGATAAGTTATGTAATAAATCACACACGTAAGTTAACATGTAGAGTGATAGCTGCTCTGGGAGATGAGAATCGGGGCTCGTGGGACTTTACTAGCACAAGTAGGAAGTACTTGTGCTGTGGGGAGCCTGGTGTCTGTTATGGGACTTTGATGATGACCGGCAGCTCCTGGTACTGGTAAGAAGACCATCCAGTGCACTTTGCTTCATTCAACAGTCCTTGTAAAAGTGGATTGGTGATAGTTCCAGTGAGGTACACAGAATTATGCCCTTTCCTGAGGTATAAAGTGGAGTAGGATCCTGGGTTCTGAAAGGTGCAGGTGCATTTTAATTCAGGTGAATGTCCAAGGAGCCATGAGATTGTGTGGGATGAAAGGACCGCTTGTTGCGTAGGATTGAGCCAGATATTTCATGGGGACCAGCCTGTCTGTCACTTGCTCCACTCCTCCTCCTCCAATCATTGTGCCAATCAGAAGCAACTCCCAACCCCCAAGCCTATGATGGGCACATGGGCTTCTGGTTGAAGGGGTTGGGAACGTCTTTCCGTTCTCCTTCCTCCTAGGGTGCAGATGCCTGGTGCATTTCCTTTGTGGATGCCCGAGGTGTCTTTAGTTGTCTTGCTTTTGCATCTCTGGCATGATCACTCCATCAATGAGATCTTAGCAGTACATCTCCAACTCTTTCTTCTCCTGTGCTTTTTACCGCAGGGGCTGAGATTCATAGTCCTCTTGACCAACGGGGAGCCTACAAGAATAAAGGGGGCCTATAGAGCAGTGCTGCTCTTGGGGTTCCTGTATGTGCAGGTCTGGAGGGGAGCAGGGCCACCTCCCTCTGAGCTGTGTGGGAAGGTGCATTGAGAGCTGCACATGGCTGCTGCCTTGACAAGTGAAGATAGAAATCTATGCTTCTGGGTGTAATGCTTTGATTTTCAAACTGCGCTGGCAGCTAATTCAGTTAAGACTTACAGCATACGCTCCACAGCAACTCAGAATAATGGCTGGGCTAAAGCCAGATGTGAGTCTTTAGTGTCATTTGCAACCTGTGATCTATGCATGTTTCCATTAGCACTTCCTTTTGATGCTCGATCCTGCAACTGGATGAACAAAATACACTATTTTTGTTTTTTAAAGTCTATTCTTAAAGGTGATTAGGAACTTTTAACTCACACACTCTCTCTCTCTCTCTCTGTGTGTGTGTGTGTGTGTGTGTGTGTGTGTGAGTTTATGAGTGAGTGAGAGAGAGAGACAGACAGACAGACAGAGACAGAGAGAAACAGAGATGGACAGAGAGAGACTAAGAGACAGAGAAATATGTGGAAGATGTATTATGTCTGTATGCTATTTACGTTTTTTAAAGTGTAAGGGAAACCAGTTCCTTGCCCTGATCTGAGATGACTGGCATGGCTTTGCTGTCTTGAGTGATGGCTGCCCTTGACTCTCTGTGGCTCATACTTTCTTGCTTAGTTGGAATTTCTCTCCCTTGTCCCAGAAATCTTCTGCCCCTTTTGGTTGCAGTCATTAAAATATGGTATTTTTGGTCAGTGCCTTCCTTGCCTTTGGGGGCTGGTGGCTGGTCTCTAGTGGGTTTTCGTTTTTATTTTGGTCAATTACCGGGCAGCACCCGAGAGTCAGAGGTCAGGTTATTTTTAATTAATGCCATTTAAGGAATTTGTTGTCTAGACCACTCAACGTCCTTGTGACAGGAGTAAGCAATTCGCACAGCCCTCTGAAGGAGAATGACATCTAGTGGCTGCTCACTGTGTGCTCACTTCTCCAACAGAAGCTGAATTTTGACTCTTCAGGTACCAATTTCCCAGAAGTCTTTTGGCCCAGTGAGTTAACTTCACCCTCATATCACAATATTAATTATAAAGGCTCCAGTAATCTCTCCTGAGAGTAGTTTGCCCATAACCTTGAAATGCACATGTGCACTGTTTGGATTTTTCGAATTGAGCATGTCATTAAGCTAAGCAGAGGAATGACAGGTCTTTATTGTTTTCTTCAAGCTTGGCAGTAGCTGTTTTTCTGGATCTTTAACTCAGTTTGCTAGTGCGTCATTGAGAGCTCAGTGACCTTACCTTTATGACATTTCAGTACAGATTTAATAATGCTTGCTTTAGTTCTGAAGTAAAATAATAGGTGACTATATCAGAGTTGACCTTGATCTTGTTTAGGGCATGTGGTCATGTCAGCAGCCCAGAAACTGTGGGATGGAAAACCTTGTCCATTGAAATTAAAAAATGGTCCCTACCCTACTGTGTAAGGGAAATGGATGGTAGTAGGTATTGCTCTTGGCAAGATCTTGAAAGAAAACATAAAAAATTTACATGGCTTTATAAAATATCCAAGCCACCTGCCACAGAGACACAAAAAAAGATGTAGCTCCAGAAATGACACAAATGGGTGCTATAGGAAAAGAATTCCAAAATAAACTTGAACAGGAAAAGTGAAAGCCATTAACTCCTGGGATCCTGAGTATGACTTGATGAAGATTAACGTTATCTTCATCATCTGGGTGCTCTACTCCCACATGGGGAGATTGTCAAACTCTAGGTGAAGACGTTTTCTCTAATTTCAGTGATATTTCTGTGGTTCTTACTTTGTTGTAAGTAAACAGAAGGTTTTCTGATCACTTTTAATGGCTACATGATTACATTATTGTAGGACAGTATTGAAATTTTACATAACCATTCCCTGTGGGCAGGGGAGGAAGGGGGACTACTTAGTCAAGATTCTGAAAAAAAATTATACACACACACACACACACACACACACACACACGAAAGTTGGTGTGTGTGTGCATATATATATATATATATATATATATATATATGTATGAATGAAAGTTGATATATATTCAGTATATAGTTTTGTGCTTTTGTGAGGTGGTATAAGAAAGACAAACTTCTAGAAATAAAATTAACTGAGTAATGCTTTCTCCATTGAGAGATTTTCCCCCTCACACCCATTATCCTTAGAAAGGCTGTGCCAGTAGACTGTGTTACAGCATGTTCATGGATGTATTTAAAGACTTTAATAAATCTTGATCTCATTATTTTCAAGGAATTTGGCAACCTCAGTCTATGGGCCCTCAGTCAGGTGCAATCTGGGTTTTGTTATTTTCTAATCTATATCTCATGTTGCATATTAACCCTAAAAATCACGGTGGCTATTTTTTGTTTAAAAAACCAAGTTTTGTCATGTAAGGAGAATTATTTAAGGACCAATGCATGAACTTGAATGAATTTTATTCATTCTGTATGTGTGGATGTGTTGGTATGTGAGTCCATTCACATGTGTAATTATGTGTATGTGTGTGTGTGTGTGTAAAGGCTACAAGTTAACATTGGATGGTGATCTTCAGAAGCTGGAATTGTGTTTTGTTGTTGTTGTTGTTGTTGTTTCTTTCTTTGTTTATGTGTCAGAGTCTTGCTTGACCAAATAAAACCAGGGATCTGTCTCTACCTCCTCTACATTCTGCAGTGGAATTACAAATCTGTTCCATCCTGCCTGGCTTTTTATGTAGGTCCTGGGAATTGAACCCTCCAGTCTTCATGCTGTCTGGCAAACCAACTAAGGCATCTCCCAGTCCTTGCACTGAACAAACATATTTTATATTCAAGCTATTATTAAGGGTGAATTGGAGACTTTCTTCCTTATATGATAAGAGGCTGTAGAAACAAGTTCACAGTGGCCTAGAAATTACTGCTTTTCTGTGTTTGTTCAGTGCTGATAGGCATGCACTGTCATCAGTGAGCAGTGTGCAGAAGTGAAAGAGATGTAACATAGTCTGACAAACTTTTAATTGTGATCTTCCAGGCGTCTTTAAGGTAAGTCTTGGCTTCTATTCTCGATCTACGTTTTGTTTAGTTTCTCTTTTGTTTTAGACAACTGCCCTTGATGTCCAGATCCACTGCCTTGTATGTAATTACTTTTTGTTACATAATAGTATCTTTTGAATGACCAGTTTGACACTGATTTATATCAATTCAGCAGAGGTAGGAACTGTCTTAGTTAGGGTTTCTATTATTGTGATGAAGTGCCACCACCATAGGAGCTCAGGGAAGAATGAGTTTATTTGGCTCACACAATATGGGTTTATATTGCTGTTCACCACCAAAGGAAGTCAGAACAGGAGCTCAAGCAAGGCAAGAACCTGGAGGCAGGAGCTGATGCAGAGGCCATGAATGGGTGCTGCTTACTAGCTTGCTCCCCCTGGCTTTCTGAGCCTGCTTTCTTTACAGAATCCAGGACCACCAGCCCAGGGATGGAACCACCCACAATGGACTGAGCTCTCCCCATGCCTTACAGCTGGATCTTATGGAGGCATGTTCTCAGTAGAGGTTCCCTCCTTTCAGATAACTCTAGTTTGTGTGTCAAGTTGACATAAGACCAGCCAGCAAGGGACTTCATATTTTTAGGCTCTTAGGTTTTAACCGAGGCTTTTGGAATTTCTTGGGACTAAGAAAGGGTTCATGAGAAATTTCCATCTTAAAATCATGTGAGGCTAAGAGGTACTACTCAAAAATTCTGGAAGCATGAGCCTAACCAGTGGGATGGTTTGGGCATAGAAAAGCTGTATTTGCTTTTTTTTTTTTAAATGTTATTTTATTTTTCTAAATTCATTGATTTTTTTTCTCCCTTTGATATTTTTTCCTCTTAAATTTCTACTCATTATAATCTGAGAATAACTTAGTACAAAGAACAAGTCACTCTGTGAAGTGTAAACTCTGATTCCAAATGAATTTAGTCTAGTGTTTGTTTGGGAAACTACCCATGGGGACTAAAGAGAGCTCTAGGGTATATGGATACAGGATAGCTATTGGGAGACCAAGGATGGGGAGGGGTAAGACTGGCATGCTGTGATACATAGGTTAGCTTTTTAAATACAGCTCAGACAAAAGAATGAGAGACCTTCTGCACAGAGGTCATGGATACTGAGTACTGCTGTATTGTCTGCAAGGCTCTGTCTCTGGATACGACTGGAGTTCTGTGGTTTTATCTTTGTATTAGTGAGAGTAGAAGACTGGTATATAATTCAAAAAAAGAGGGAGAGAAATGGCCGAATGGATCTCTCTCTGTTAGCACTGGTACACACAGAGTTACCTTGCAGGGATTCCCCTGATAGGCAGGTCATTATCTCTTTGCACATTGTCATGCTTGTGAATTGGGATTGCTTCCTGCAATATTTTCCAAATCTTGCCTTTCTAAATCACATGCACCACAGGTAGAGCTAGGGAAGACCATGAACTTGACGGAATGGTTAAGATTTTGGCCCAACCCACCTAAGTCTTGTTTTAAAATTATCTTCAAGACGTTTCTTAGTTTTAGAATCTTGTCTCTAATCATAAAGTTTGAATTATTTTGTCTTAGTCACATGAAGTCTTAGTCTCTGAAGAGATGCCATGCCTACAGCTACTCTTATAAAATAAGTTAACTGGGGTTTACTTAGAGTTCATAGGTTTAGTCACATATCATTTCAGGAAACATGGTGGCACAGGAAACATGGTGGCACACAGGAAGGCATTGTACTGGAGAAGTTTTAAATATGGATTGCAGGAGAGAGAGAGAGAGAGAGAGAGAGACAGACAGACAGACAGACAGACAGACAGACAGACAGACAGAGACAGACAGACACAGGCAGGCAGGCAGACAGACAGACAGAGTGAGCCTGGCTTGGACCCTTGAAAACCTAAAGCCCATTTCCTCAGTGACAAACTTCCTTAAACCAGGCTACAGCTACTCTAAGAAGGCCACACCTCCTAACCCCTGTCTAGTAGTGCCACTCCTGAATGTCCAAGCTTTTAAATCTGTGAGCCTATGGGAGTCATTCCTATCCAAGCCACCACAATTATTTTATTGAAAGACTGGAGATGAGGCAACTCAGATGTAAAAGCATGTTTGAGGCCCAGGGTTTTATCCCTAGTACTAAATAATTAAATAAAAAGTTAATTAAAATGAAAAATTATTGAATGCTTATATCTATCATCCATCTTCTATCATATTTATGGTAGTTTGTTAATACTTGTTAAGTCCATGGAGTTTTACTAACATATAGTGACCTGGTTAGATGATAAAGTTTCTGTATAGGGACTCTAACATGATGTCCCCAAAGGTCCTGTGAAAATGAAGGTATGTTACCTGAGAAAGGAAACCCATTGGCATCTGGTAGCATCTTGCCTGAAGAGAAGGGGTGAATCTCTAGGGAGCAAACATGGCAAAGAACCACTTTTGAAGCCTCCCTACATTATTGGTCATTGGGCTGTTACCTTCCATCAGGTTCTGTAGGTAATTTCTTTCCTTTCTTGTTTCTTTGATCCATTTTAAGGATGGGCAATGGGCTTGAATGATAGGTCTGCTTGTTATCCATAATGCTAGTAGTTTTCTGTTGACATGCTTTGATAAATATGATAGCCTTTTAAATACAGCTTGGACAAAAGAATGAGAGATGTCTTTTCAAGATGTTGGCCCCAACACCCTCTTCTAGGACTTTCTATTTGGCTATGCCACCTTTCTGAGTGTGTCAGGCTTGACTGGTAATGCCCTTTAGCCTGACTTGTCACTGTACATATTTGGAGTTTAAGCCAAATGCATTGTTTTTGTTTTTGTTATTTCAAGACAGGGTTTCTCTGTATAGCCATGGCTGTCCTGGAACTCACTCTGTAGACCAGGCTGGCCTTGAACTCAGAAATCTGCCTGCCTCTGCCTCCCAAGTGCTGGGATTAAAGTGTTCCACCACTGCCCAGCAGCCAAATGCATTTTTGAGGATTACCTTTGGCATTTAGTAAATGTATGGTAATAATAATTACATGGTTTTTTATTTTAAAATGGATTATCCTCTTTCTTTTAAGGAACTAAATGAAAATTAAATAAATTATGATGAATTTTTGACACTAATGATAACAGGTCACATATGGTACAATCAGTAGCCACTACTCAGGGTGATTTATATGAGGTATGACTACCATTTTTATCCTGGTCTTACAAATAAGGAAACAAGCTCACAGATATTTCATAATAAACTAAAGTTCTCCAAACCACATGCTGCCCAAGGCTGGCTTTTCAATTCAGTTTTATTCCAAA